>CABFVZ010001843.1:1278-21312 GCA_902151445.1 Timema monikensis | reverse complement strand
GACGACGACGACACAAACACTACTAATTCTTAATTTGTCTTCACTAATCACAACTTATATAAAATAAATGGGGCATAATCAAATATAAATACTTAAATTCATATATTAAATATTACTTTTAGCTGAAACATAATATTAATTTAGATTTTAATTGTATCCTAGGTCTAATACTTTTCTAAATAATCTGTTCCATACTTGAAAAATTAAGGGCACATACCTTTTTACAAGAGTGATATTCATTCTGTGTCAAATAACCATTAGTTCAAGTGAACATTGATTTCACAAAACACCCTTTTTCTTCTTTCAAAACAAACATCATATTTTAAATGATATCATAAATTGTGATTTTGTCCAAAACATATTTATATTTGCTACACAAGCATGTGATTAATCATATTTGAGATAAACAATTTTTTATAGTATGTTTTATAGTATCATGGATAACTATAATTTATTTACATCTTGCAGGATGAGCTGGCGCATAAATTAAGCAAGGTAAACCCGTTATACTGGACCTAGAATACATTTGTGAATTAACTTAAATCTTTGCAAGTGAATTGACTATTTGAACAAATTAGGGAAGTAAGTTTTATATCGAAGAGGACTTTCCCTTAAAGTACAAATATTAAAAGATTGGGTTCCGCCTCATTCCCTCCACCCCCTGTCACAAATGTAAAACTTTCTTTGCCTGGTCACCCCTATTTACATAAATGTGTAAATTAATTCAAAAAATATAAGAAACACAAACAAGTGCTGTGTGGGAATGACATTTTGACTTCGGGAAATTTTCGGGTGGGAAATAACTATTTCCCGCAGGAGCGGAACGGGGAAAAATTATAAATAACTTTCCACTATAGGATTATATATTTTTTCCGATTTATAATTTTAGTTTAAACTTAGCTATCCCATTCATTTCAATTATAAAATTAAAATAATTGAAAGTTTAAATTAAGTTAATCATAGTTATAGATTTCAGCAATATTTTGAATAGTCAGGAACGACAAAAACTTAGATTCAGTTGCAGTTATTGTTATGGCCAACAAATTTACCTTTTATAAACTTGAAAAAAAAATGTATACTTAAATTTGTTTATTTATTTATTTTTAAATTGTAAGTTTTCCCAATAAAAACTAAATATTTTGTCGAACAAGTGTTGAGTAAGATTTTTGATATAATATGTAAATTAAATAACCATGCCTAATACAACTATATAAATAGTGTATATTTAATCAAATATTTTTGGTTTGAATATAAATAGGTGCATTCTAAAAATAAATTTTAAAACTGGATAAATATTTTTAAAATAAAAAACAGATAACGTGAATTTTAATATTATTAATATTAGCACAGCGTTCTACTAAACCGTTTGGGTTAATAAATACTTAGACTGTAAGACATCAGAATATTCAAACTAACCTGAATAAATACAAATAAGCCACATCTCTCGATCGAGCCAGTGTGCCTGGTTACCTCTTAAGTTTTAGTGACTAAAGCTCTCACAAAAAGCGCTGTAGCACTATGGTTTAAAAGCAAGTGGATGCCATTGGAAACCATAATATCCACGTAAGTTACGTGTCTTTATGCAAATAGGTTTATTGAAGGTGTATTTTGTGGATATTTTGACACTTAAAAGCCACTTTAAACATTATTTTTCAATAAAAATATGTTTTCCTGGATTAAATCTGTTCAGAGATAAACATTTCCCTCAATTATTTCTAGTGTGGTTATGTTATTTAATGGCCTCAGTTATTTTGTAAGGAGTTACAAAATAAGTTCATGAAGTTTCTAGTGTTCATCGACTTAACGGAAGTTACGGGTGATTATAATTTTTAATACATTAATAACATTTATAATGACAATTAAATACAAACACGACTTTAATGAGCGGTCCTTATTTGTATTTTTTTTATATTCTTTGCCAAAAAATCCCGGGAAATATTTTTTTCCCGCCCAAATTTCGGGAACAACCATTTTCCCGATTTTTTTTTTCCTGAAGTCCAGGTTTCCGCACAGCCCTAACACAAACATAACGTCATTATTTTGCACTAATTCCATTAGTTAGAATATACAACAAATATATTGCGTAAACTGTTTCTTTTTTATCATATTGATTTCATTTAGTTTTTTTTATTATCTTTACGCTTTTCTGCTACTACCCACTTAAACGTCAAAAGCTGAACACTAGATTAAGTTATGTTAACTTAACTTATTTTGTAAAATTAGGTATCTATCCTAAGTTTTGTGTTTGGTAAAGTTTGATAAATCACTAGAATCAGTAGAATTTGATAAGTTCGATTTAAAATATATGGAAATATTGATATTAGTGTGGAAATGCATTCTACTACCCAGTCAGTAAGGTGTTGATATCTCGGCTGCCGTCAAAGAAAGTTAAACTTATAATAAAAAAAACAGTATTTTTATCAGCTCCTCTTTGTTTTTGTGATAGATTCTCTAAACTTACATGAAGAGAATACAGTTATGGTGTATGAAAACAAAGTGCTTAGGAAGAGATTTGGTTCAATAATGTATGAAGAGAGTGGAGAGTAAACTTGGCTACATAATGATGAGCTACATACCCTGTATTCATAACGGCCACTCACTACCTCACGGTCCATCCCAATTCTTTTTTTCTTGGCATTTTTCAAATCCTTATAGTCATAGCAAATATTTTTATTTTGGCATATTTTTTAATTAACGTAACGGTTTATAAGTTATTTGGCTTTAAATATTCACTTCTGGAGAGAAAAATCATCAAATTTCCATTTCAGGTTAAATATCAAGAAAATCGCTACACTTACACAAAATACTGAAATAAAACAAAATAATCTTCATTTCATTCCGAACAATTTGAAATAAAAGCAATGTTCTACGACGCCCTGTTGAGGAGCTAGGTTTGTTTAAATGTGCTGCTACATGTTGAAGTGGCATTGTTTTCTCTAAGGGTGTTCCAGTGGTTGAATAAATGGACTTAATATATAAAAAGTCAATTTTTAAGTCATCAATTATGATAAAGTGAGGTGAACTAACCTCCACTATAACCCCTCCAACACCGAATGACCCCGGTGGAAGGTAATATTGTTGGCATTCTAAATTTGTTTTATTTCAAAGCTAGGGCGTAATATCTTCGTTATAAATGAGTATCAAATTGTCTCTAGGAAGTTACTCTAGTAAACATATTTTTAATATGGATTAAAACGAATTTTAAGTTTCTGGAAATAGTATAATAGAAAACTAAAATATAAGCAGATATGACATTTTTCGGTGACAGTGAAGTTTAGATTTAAATCTTGTTTAGAATCATTGAAGGGGGGGGGGGGGTAGCTCTAGATTAAATTGTTAGATAGACCATGTGTTAAAACTTATGGAATACATTTTTTCTTATCAACAACCAGTATATTTGAGCCTGATCATCTATTGTCCCCCAATGGTCAGTTGAATCCTTAGAAACAAGTGTCTCGTCTCGTATTTTCTATTTTTAAAATTATATATATTTATTTTTAATATAAATAAATATTTATTGATTATACTTTTTGGTCAAGCAAGGCTATATATTTCAGTCATATTTTTGACGATAGCTTATAGCATAATAGAGAATTGATATAGGAAGCGTATAACCCGAACGGGTAGTAAGACGCGGTGCTAAATAATAATACAGATATAGGCCTTATAGAATAGTGATAATTTTCTCTATGATAACAACGATCTTCACATTTTCTATAATGTTGGTCGAATTTAAATTTTATTTTGGACTGCATTGTGCATTTCAGCTTCCTAATAGGCCTTATGCTTTTCGAGATATTTTTGGCTGGACAGAGGATCTCAATTGACAATTATTATTATAGGGGGATTCCTAAAATAGAAGACATATTGACCTATTTTTAATTTTACTGTTTTATTACATATATATATTTAGCAAATTGTTGCAAAGATCACGGACTGTAAAAAATAGCACTGCTGAACATAATTGTAAGACACCTAATCTGCAAAATTAACACTGTGAAATCTAAATCAAGAAAAAATTGAATTTATAACTCATTCCAGAAATATTCCTTATTTAACTCCTACGTAGACAATGTTCAATTTTAAGATAAAAAATTATTCAACTAAACAAAACGTTTGCACCGATATAAATATATAAAAAACCTAAATTAGTACTATGATAATAATAATCTTTAATCACCAGAGAAGCAATGTTGGTCATTTGTTTAGTAGGTCCTTAGCGTCATTAACAGTATTTGTTTCGTGATTTTACTATTATGATAAATAGGCCTACATTATTAAAATAATAAATACAAAGGAAGGGTCAAACACTAGACAAATCAATACCAATAATTTACCAAGCAACGTTAAATATTAAAAGTATTAAAAACATGGCCATATTTTTCTATGACCAGACCAGGGGAAGGGGTGCGGTGTGTGGAGGGGGGCAAGAACATAATTGATTGCACAACAAACCTCTGTCTAGGCAAAACAAGTGAAATAAAATAATAACGGTCCTGATGAAGCATAATCAAAAACCAGGGTCAACGCCGTTGTCTTACATTGCTCGCAAACAGAATTCAATTAGAAAAATTAGCAAACATTACAATTGTTTTGTATGTATAAAAACACATTCTCATCTTAGTGAGAAATATGAAACAGCAAAAAAGATTGAATTTTCTAATAAATGGATCATAGTGTTATACAGAACTACTATAAATTAAGAATGAAATAAAAATTATTTATCTAACAAGACACAAATTAAATTAGAACAAACATTATTAAAATTACAGCTTTCTATGTAACAGATTAAATGTTTAGTTGCTCAAAAATCATTTGTACGATTATAATGAAATCTAGATACGCTCAATTGTGGTAACTCAGTCAGTTAAAACGCTAAACTCTATTAATATAACTTTTAAAAGTTTAAAACAAGGCCGGCTGATAAATAACGCACAGTCGCACGTAACAGGTTACAGGAGAACAAAACAACGTATAGCACGGTGCGTGCTGCCACCTGTAGCTACATTCCCGTACTACAAACTTTCCAACACTCATTAGCCCACTTCCTCTCTTTTTCTGTCAGTCTCCATTGGTATAAAGTCGAGTACGCCAGCTATGTCAACCGGTCTTAAAAAACATGCAGTGATTGAATTTTTTACAGCTGAAAAAGTGAACGCTAGTGACATTAATCATCGTCTAAAAGCCGTTTATGGTGATGAAACTGTTGATAGAAGTACTGTGAGTAGGTGGGCAGTAAAAGTTTGTGCATCGGAATATGGTAAAGCGAATATTAAGAATGAACCTCGCAGGAGTCGGCCAGTTTCTGTGACTGATGACAAGCACCAAAAGGTGGTGGATGAATTGATTCAAAATGACCGCCGTATCACACAACAACGCATCGCCACCCGGATAGGCATATCGAAAGAACGAGTAGGACACATTATTGCACAACCAAGCTAACGTAGAATTTGTTCGCGGTGGGTGCCACGCAAACTCAGAGAAGAGAACAAACAACAACGAAAGGAATTTTGTGAACAGCTTTTTAAACGTTATCGTGACAAGGAAGATGACCTTCTTTTCAATATTTTGAAGGAAGGCGAATCTTGGGTGCATCATTACGACACAGAAGAAAAATGGCAGAGCATAGAATATTGGCACTATGTTTAGCCACAATAAAAAAAATTCAAAACACAGCCCTCTGCAAAAAAAAAATTCTCTTGACAGTGTTCTAGGATTCCAAACATATGTACAGGTGCGTGACTGACTACCTGGAAGCTGGGTCGATCGTGGATCCTCTGCGATACATATATACGTTAAAACACCTCAGGAGACGTGTGTGTCCTGTTCGACAATCCACGAAGTCGATGATTCTACAACACGATAATGCTTGGCCACACACATCGCGTGTAACTGCTGAGGCTCTTGTGAAGTTGAAATTTCAGCCCATTCCACACCCTCCATACTCACCAGATTTGGTGCCATATGATTTTCACTTATTTCCGTATTTAAAGAGGGGTATCAAGGGTATTCATTTCATCACGGTTGATGAACTGAAAGCCGCCGTTAAGAAAGACCGCCGGCATTCCTCATTGACGGGATGAGAAAACTGGTTCACCGTTGGGAGAAATGTGTAGCTGTAAATTGTGACTACGTGAAAAAAAAAAGTTTTTGTAACAAATAAAATATACTTTTATGACGTATTTGTTTCATTGGACTATCTTTTTCATTTGCGAGCTATGAGCGACTGTGCACTACTTTTCAGCCAACCTTTGTACTACTACGAACGATAACATGGTTTGATATCAAATATACCAATTAACTATTCCCCTTGATAATGACTTTGACAACCATAGGATTAAAAGCAAATGTTAAGTTGGAGTAAAGTGTAGGGTTGTAGGCTATACATAGTTTCAGTCTTTCAGGTTAATCTCATGGATTGGTTAAGATAAAAACAACTTTGTAATCCCGTGCTAGATAAGTATACATGGTCTAAGCTTTTATAATTAAATGTGACCATATAATTGACACAAAAATATGATTTATACAATTGTATTTAATAACAAATAAACCTATGGTAGTGGCTGGATTTTTACCTGACCAGGGAAAACCAACTAAATATTGTAGGTGGTAAACACTTCCTCACAACAGTCAAGTGCATAGAAGCGGTGATCTCATTCCTCATCAAGAAAGACAAAGTAAACAGGAGATAAATAATGGCTTCTTCACAACAGTCAAGTGCACAGTAGCTGTGATCTCATTTTTCATCAAGAAAGTTTACACAAACAGGATATAAACTATGGCTTCTTCACAATATTCAAGTGCATAGAAGCGGTGAGCTCGTTCTTCATCAAGGAAGACAACACAAACAGGATATAAACAATGGCTTCTTCAAAACAGTTAAGACATAGAAGCCGTGATCTCATTCTTCAGCAAGGAATACAACACAAACAGTATATAAACAATGCGCGAGTACAAAGTAAGCAGCTGTAACAACCCTCACCGATGGGCAGGAAGGGCAGGGAGTTACGATCTTGAAGTTCCGTACTCAATACCGTTAAATATATTACTGACATTCCTACAGTAAAATACTGTTCATGGATACACGTAACTCAAGTTGGCCCACCACATCTCCGATTTTATTTTTCAAACTTTTGTTCTTGATTTGTATTAAGTCATATGTGCTCTAACTTGAACATTAGATGTATGCTGTTAAACTAGTCCTTTTAGAGAATATTTAATATGGGATGCTAACTTGAGCTAAAGCTGGCCCGCCAAATATTTAGAACTAATACGTAACAAACTTGTGTTTGTTCCATTTAATTGAGCTCCTTTTGTTCTAATATGCACTCGTGCCCTAAAGTTAGCCATTGTAAAGAATATTTAAAGTGGGAGGCCAACCTGAGTCTTCCCTATTCCGTAACCTGCAGAAAATATTACCTCAAGCTGGTTCACCACATTTTGAATAAAATCAATATGACAAAATTTTGTTTGCATGAATAATTTGTGCTTCGTTTGTGCTCATATTTGCCTAAATAATTAACCATTTTATATAATGTTGTAGTGAGCCTACTTGAGCTCAAGCTGGCCCCTCACAATTGAAAAAAAAGTTACCAAATTCTGTTTACATCATTTTAATCTGTTCCGTTTGTGGTCATATGTTCATTAGAATTTGCTTAATTTATGTTTTTCAATATGTGGAGGCAAGATTAAGCTCTAGGAGGCTCAGAAAGTTGTTTCGCTGTAAGAACCCATAATTTTTTTGTTGGGAAAATTATAAAGAAGAAACCCCTTTTCAAAGGTGTCCGTTATGGGAGATTTCACTGTAGTTATGTATCTGTTTACGATCGTCAGACACTCTCTGGTGGATTGTTTCATGGGATACATTGATAATTTTGAAAATTAAACAAGAAGCCAGCGGATGTCCAGAGTGGTGTACCTCACAAGATTAGAAGTTAGCTTATATTCAAAATTATGAGAAAAGGGAAGTGGTAAAACTAGATTTGGATTCTGTTTGTAAAAACCCTGGTCTCTGCACAATGGCTAAATTAATTTAAAATTCACTATGGGGAAAGTTTGGGCAAAGACCCGATTTACCACACGTAGCAGTTGTCAATGACTATCAGGGCATCTACAAGTACCTGACGGATCCGTAAATCACCGTGGACAGCGTCATTGATGTTAATGATGAGGTTATGTTCCTCAATTATAATGATGCGCGTGATGCTTTGTGACCTAACCTTATCACAAGTGTCGCCGTGGCACGCTACATAACTGCTATGGCTAGTTTACACTTATACAGTATCCTTGAGAAATCGGGGGACCACGTTTCGTATCATGATACAGATAGCATTCTATTCACGGAACGCCCCGGCGATTGGAGTTTACTGACATGAGATTTTTTAGGTGACCTCACTTGTGATACTTCAGGATTACGGTCCGGGAAGCTACATTAGCGCCTTTGTATCTGGTGGTCCCAAGAATTACGCGTACCGAGTTTGTGTTGGTGGCAATCCTGACAAAACAGAAACGGTGTGCAAGATCCGCGTGATCACCATAAACTATGGCAACCGGAACGATGTCAACTTTGACGTTTTAATAATAAAGCATCTTCATTTTCTATTTACGTACTATAAATAGAATAACCAAAAACTAATTTTTAATATGAGTACATTCTGTGCTGATGGCCGGGGTTCAATCCTCTGTCCCGGCACAGATTTATCTTATTACCAAACCCTTCTTTCACCTCTGACAAGACATCTTGTGAATGTGGGGAATGCCAGGCCTCCACCGTGGTTCGGATTCCACGTTAATTTAAACTGTAGGTCCTCCATTTCATCTCACAATCAACCTACCATTACACATTAGCGTAAGTGCGTATAACCCGAACGGGTAGTAAGACACAGTGATAATAATAATAATTCAAGGTGTAAGATATATTTGTAAATACATATTATATAACTATCTTCTTTTAGTAAATAAATATTCCAAGTATTCTTTTCACGGTGTGAGCTATATTCTAAAACTGTTATGTCTGTGTAAATAAATATTATGAAACTGTTATGTTTGTGCTTTAACGTCCACACCCCCCTTCTCCTATCCTATAAAAACAAGTTAATTTAGCTTATAAGCTCAATCTCAAACATTATAGACAAGTTAAAACATCCATTTTCGGCCTTCATCAGCGGCCCTTCCGGCTGTGGAAAGTCACATTATGTAGCCGACTTTATCCGTCACTTTAACACAATGTGTGAAGTTAAATTTGATAAAATCACATGGTATTATGCTTTATGGCAACCAAGATTTGAACAGAACTGGCCAGGTCCACGCTTCATATTCTGTAAGGGCTTACCGGAAATGGATGGTGACTGTAATGACGCACCACAGATGGTTATCCTGGACGATCTGATGTGTGAAGCCAACGAAGTGGTCTTCAAACTTTTCACCAAAGAAAGTTATCCTCAAAATATTAGCGTCATGTATCTCACACAAAATATATTCCAAACGGCAAGGGCCAAAGAAATATTTCCTTAGACGCAAACTATATCGTGCATTTTAAAAATCCCTGGGATAAAGTTCAGATTCAACACTTTGCATGTCAGGTATGTCCAGAAAATCCCCTTGTTTTACAAGAGGCTTACACTGATGATACAAATACTCCTCATGGGTATATATTGTTAGATTTCAAACAAGGTACACCCGAATGGCTCAGATATAGAACCCGCACAAATGTCGGCTGCTGCGTGTACCTACCAAGCAAAAGCTATAAGAACACCGACACTTCCTGATTACAGATCATTTCATAATCATGAGTCCCAAAGTGTTGAAGCAGGCCCCTCTGTTACGTGCGATGTATCGCATGAATCCGCAGCAACGTGTCGCCTTGATGAAAACGGCCGACAAGAAAATGATTGACTCTGTTTGCGAGTGTGCCTACAACACTTTAAAAGGGCGGGTGACGTTGAAAAAAGCGCAGAAGACAAAGTTACGTGCTCACAAGCAGGTGTTACCCAAGCTAGTCAAACGAGGAGAGTGCTGGAAGAAGAAGAGACGACTACTGGTTCAGATAGGAGGAGCGCACTTGCCCTTTCTTTTATTCCCGTTAATCAGGGGTGTCCTCGGTTCCTTATTCAACAAGTAGATAATGGAACACACGAAAAAGATGATATTGGTGTACTCGGAAACATTACACCGTTACGAGCAACACCACCAACAAGTAGCATCGGCAACAAATCAGGTGGTCTCCAAGCTGGACAAGGAAATGGAAAAAATCCTCGCTTCAAAACTTGACAAGTCTAAATGGACTTTATAACGACAAAGAGTCCAGGGGGAAAACAGGATAAGTCCTAAATCTTCGTTTTTTTATTTCAATGCCATCTAGTAGTTCAACCGGCCTATTTTACGAATGTTTCATCAAACTTGGGAAAAACATGAGGAGTCCAGAGATATTTACAATATTAAAATACCAGTACAGGAGAAAAAGCTGATAAGTCCATACAAAACTGGAGAATAACCTGACACGTCCAGGAAATCTTAGAACTCTTTTCGTAATTAATATGCCACCGCTTATAAAACAATCAAGAAGCGGCTTTTCATCAAAGAATGTTTATTGAAACATGAGAGTAAAGTACAATATGAAATCGCTACTGACCACCACCTGTGGGTCACCTTATCGCCAACCAATATTTTGTGACAGTCGCGGCTCTAGTTATTCAGAGTGTTCAGCTGTTGCCGTATGGCAAGAAAATCTCTCGTCTACACCGACCACTGATATTTTTTATCATGACTACTTTTGCTATAGAACCATTGTGAGTGACGGTGACCAACACATATTGTTAAAAATATCCTTGTCACCGATTCCTTGCTCATCTCTAATAACCTGTTTGCTTAGCATAATTTTGTGAATGTTTGTGTCAGGGCTATGCCAGAATCTATGTAGACTGTAATTTTCTTTATTTAAAGTTAGTGTGGAAACTTTTTTTAGTGCGTTTTATTCTGGCCAATAACAATGAATTTACAAAAGAGTGATTCAAGTTGTGACAAAGGAAATAGTAGTTCAAAGCAGAAGCTGACAAAGAAGAGAAGAAAATTTGGCCGTGTCAGAGGTGCAAGCAAACTCTTGAGATTGCAATCAAATGAAAGAGGAGAACCATGTAAGTGTAGAAAAAAGTGTGTTGATGTTTTAAGTGACGAAAGTAAGAAACGTATCATCAAGCATATAAATGAATTTCTAAGCCATGATGAGATTAATCTGTATCTTAATAGGCTAATCACAGTGGTCCCAGTGCAGCGGAAACGACCGAGGAAAGATGAGGAAGAGGCACATTTTCTTGAGGCTTCCTACAAATTTTGTGCCCGAATTGTTGAAAGTGTTCAAGAGATACCTGTTTGAAAGTCAACGTTCATGTCGTTACACGGGATTCGAAAGGGTAAACTAAACTACTTACTACAGTCTCTAAAGCGAGAAGGCAAAGTCCAGCAAGACAAGAGAGGGAAACACAAAACACACCCTCGCGCATTGAATGATGAAACCCGTAATGAGATTCACCAGCATATAAATTCATTTCAAGCACGAAACAGCCATTATAGTTTAAAAAAACTGAGAAAAAAGTACCTACCTGAAATCCTTGAACATAAGAAAAATGTTTGAAATGTTCAAGGAAAAGTTTCCAGAACAGAAAGTATCTTACGAAACATATCGTACAATCTTCAACGTTTATTTTAATATCAGTTTCGGCTACCCACGGTGCGATACTTGTAGTTCCTGTGATGAGTATAAGTCCAAGAAAAATAAATTGGAGAAGGATATAGCTGCAACAGCTGCAGAAGAAAGAAAGAATGTGCTTCGTTTTGAACTTTTGACACTTGAAACAGAACACCAGCTCCACCTGAAAAAGCAGTAGGTGTTTTACGATAGGAAAAGGAAAGCTAAGAAAAAGTGTAAGAAAAATCCTCTAAAGGCTGCAATTTCTATGGACTACAGTAAAACTTTCCATGGCCAAACATTAAGATCAATGATGTTTACTATCGCTGGCAATTATCTGTTTTCATAATCAATGTCCACGTGCTTGCAACAGGAGATAGTTATTTTTATATGTACCCTGAGACTATCGGGCGGAAAGGAGCAGATGAGGTCTGTTCATTCCTGAATCACTTTATATATAACTATATGGATCCACAAATCAAACATCTTGAGATTTTTTGCGCCTCATGCGGAGGCCAAAATAAACATGTCTTTTCATTCAGATTCTTCCATCATTTGGTGCACTATGAAAAGCGACTGGATTACCTAAAGGTAGTCTTCCCCATAAGGCGGCATTCGTACTTAGAATGCGATAAAACATAGGTTTGTCGACCAGGGAAAAGAAGCTGAATTACCCAAGGACTGGCATCAAATATTCCAAGTTGCACAGTGACTTCCTTCACTTTTTGAGATCATAAATTTTGAAGAGCAACCTGAAATCATCAAAGGATGGCCAGCCCATCTAGACCACATCTACAGAGAAAAAACTCCCTTTTCACTCCAGGCCTGTTCGGGAGCTGGAGATAACACGAGATCATACAGCCTTTGTCAGGTTTCGAACGAGCTACAATGGTTTCTACGAGCAAGCTTCCTTGGTTCCACCAAAGAAAAAGCGAACTACTTTGCTGACAGAACATGACTTGAGAGAGGGCGAGATTATCCTGCCAGCTGTCCATTACGAAGGTATGTTAGAATTATTTCATAACTTAAACTTTAATAGACAAGTTATATTTATTAAGAGTTTTGTGTTATTTTGACAATAATTTGTTACATGAAATAATCATAAATATTAAAGTAGTAACCTAGCTTAGGCATATCTACATTATTTTATTTATTGATTCATTTTCTTTAGGTTTACTTAAAATTTACTCCGAGAAGTACAACGATCAACAAAATATTACTGCACCTTGCTGCAGTGAAACTCAAACTTCTTTTGATCATCTGCCCCATTAGAAGACTGGTGAAAAAACTTCTTATTTAAGAAAATGTTTTGAAGATTCATTGTAAGCTTAAAATACTGACATTCTTCGTAAAATAAATAAAATGCAATTTAAACAATGATCCCCTCCTCACTCGCCTAATTACCCCCTCCCCCCCAATCCTCATATGAATAAAACAAACGCCCTAATAAGTTTAAGGAAATAATTTATTCTATTCTTTAAATAGTCATAGGAAAAACATAGTAAAAACTTGATAAACTTTGGACTTATCAGGTTTTTCCCATTTATAGGTTGTGCTGGTTGTAAAATATCAAGTATGAAATAGTGTTTTTTGGAGTAATGCATTCAAACCAGTGAATAATGTGTTATAATATTAACATGACACAATATGAAAGCTAAAAGCATAAAAAAAAATCATGAAAGAATAAGTCTGCATGAGTCTTGAAACTTTCAAAATTGTCTCCTGTAAAATTTCATAAATGTGACTTATCAGGTTTTTCCCCTGGGCTCTTCAAGTGCTACAGCGCTATCTGCACTTTAGTCAGCATCATCCACTGCCTGAAAATAGCACCACAACCACACCTGAAGTGTCTGTACTTCACATCCCTGCTGTACTCAATGCTGTACCCGTACAGGCACGTAAAAACCCGAACTTTTACTATAACATATTATTTCCCGAGGCGGTATCTCTTGGGTTGCAATCAGGAAAGTGAGTATTCACGATACGTCTCTCTGTAGATCCAATATCGTGGATTTAGTCAACAATCTGGTCAGATCAAAAAGACACAAGCCGTCTGGGTGGTGCTTCAAATAAAAAACGTCCCGAAATAATTTATTATCAACCTGAAACGCTTGGCAATCATTAGAGTTCCGACGCCCGTACCCAAACAACTTACACCGTCGCAACGCCCTAAGAAGAAGAAAATGAAAAGGGTGGACGAAAATATGTGGCTGCCACTCCGAGATTAATAGACCGTTTAGCCAACATCTACTACGACCATTCTCATCTTGCAGGGGCAGCGTCACTCATAAAGGCGTTCAAGAATGATCTGGCCAAAGTGCGAGAGTATCTTGGTAAGCAGGAACCTTATACGCTACACAAACCTCTGATAAAAGAGTTTCCACTCAACAAGTAGGTGGTGTCAAATAGTGATGATCTCTGGCAAGCCGATCTCAACGCTATGCAAAGTCTCGGCAAATATAACTACGGTATTGTGTACTTGCTCACCATCATTGACGTATTTAGCAATATGGCCTGGGCGATGACGCTTCCCTCCAAGGCGGGAAGCGTCGTGAGGGACGCCTTTCAGGTCATTTTAAAACGAAGTGGCCGTAAACCTCTAAGTTTACATACGGAGAAGGGGACAGAGTTCACGTCAAGTCTAGTCCGGAAATTTCTCAATAAAGAAGGCGTGTATTACTACACAACCCATAATCCGAACGTGAAGGCAAGCATCTTGGAACGATTCAATAGAACACTGAAAGGGTGGATAGCACGTATCGCTATGAGGACGTCCTCCAAGATTTTTTCGACGGTTACAACGGAGCAAAACATTCCAGTACAAGATGGTGCTTGCAGACGTTTATAAAGCAATGGGCTTCAAGTCAGAGATAATTTGTACGGCAAGTGGCGTCCAAACTCTAATAGTAAGCCAAAACTCAAAGTCGGTGACACTGTGGGTATTAACAAATTCAAAATACGGTTTGAAAAGGGTTACAAGAGCAATTAGATCGAAGAAATTTTCATCGTCAGTAGTGTCGTGTTGCAACAACCAGTCGTACACAGGTTAACCTATATTTACAGCGAAGATGTGGAGGGAACGTTTTACGAACCCAAATTGTTATGCGTACGTCTTGCCGAAAAATTTAAAGTTGATAAAATATTAAGTGCCAAGGGTAAAGGCGCTAGTAAAAAGTGTACGTGCAGTGGAAAGGTTACCCCGCCAAGTTTAATTGTTGTATTCCTGCCAATTACGTCAGTGCCCTACCATGCAGGACCAGTTTTTCATCATTTTGCCGAGAGATGGCCCTATGGGATATTTCCTTAAAAATACCCTCGAGAATTTCAACACGCAATTACCTTAACGTCTTACACTTGACGGACAGTGGGAAGTCACTCTCAACGAATTCCAATATCCATGTACTTTCACCACCGTACCTGAGGACCAAAATATGGTATGGTACAACTGGGTGGACGCTAAATATTCAAGGATCACATCCCGTCTGGAAATTACAACAATATCCATGAATTGGCCAAAGACTTAAATGATGTAGAGACGTTTAAAGGGGGTTTTGAAGTTGTATTCAAGTACACAAACTCTAACAAAAAAGTGGGCATTGCCTCTACTTCACCAAATATACAGCTGCTTACTCTATCTAGTCAACTAAGTCTACATCTCGGTTTAGATCCTAAGACTAATCTGATAAAAGTCCAAAAGTTGCCGTATGCCGCCAACTTTCTACTAGGCTTGCCCTCGCAAATAATGCACATCTACAAAGATATCGTCAATCCTTAGATAATGGGTGAAATTTTGGCACCGCTTTTACGACTCGTCGGTATCAACAAAACCAACTATCTCTACGGCATACATAAGAGAGTTAGCTATACTAAGTTGCACTACGTGCCCGTAATTAGAAAGAATATTTAAAGCCTGTAAATCAATATAAAAACCGACACTGGTGAACCTGTACCATTAAAGTCTGGAAAAGTGTCAGTGAAACTTCATTTTCGATGTTAGTCAACATGAACTGCCCCTACAAAAGATACTACGTCAATCAGGCTGGAACAAGAATATCTTCGATCTACAACGGTGTTCTTTATCAACGAGAGCATCAAATAGGAAGTTTTTCAGTGGCCTTTTCAAGAGCATCGTACCATTGCCAAGAAGCTGTACTAAAGCCATTGGAAAACAGGCGATTCATATGAGTATCAATATGAGTAGAGCACCTACAACGTCGCCAATCACCGTCGTCCTCCTTTCAAAGAGGCCCTACTCCAGCGTGGTGGTGAGGCTGAAACAAACATTTAAAAGCAAGGCGGAACAGAAGATAGAAACACTGATGTCCAGCTCAGGATATAAAGAGCGTCGTAAGAAGCACCGACGTCAGTCTTCTGTAGTTGCCCGATTTAAAAAGTTCAAGAAAGAAGCGGTAGATATTATCAGTTGAGATGTATTTTCTACACCCCCGGTCTTGCGATATTGACAGCAGTGAACTCTATCTCTTTTCCTTCCCACACATGCAAACAAGTCTTGAAAGTGGATCCAGTACAAATCTGTCTCTTCCCTCATCCATGATTCACCAATCGATTTTACCGTTACCGGTCAAGGAGAGCTCTATAGCGAACTTTTACATACCATAATATATCTTAGGGTGGCTATCATGAAACCCGACGGTGGCGCTTTCACTGAAGTGGATCAAATTGCTTTCGTCAAAAACTGGTTGCATTCTCTAATCACACAGTGGATGGGTTTTTAAACCAAAAAATAGTCTCACCGTCCAGCAACACGTATGCTTATAGATCGTACACTGAGACGCTGCTCAATTGCAACGATTAATCCAAAATATCACATTTGACTTAAGGTCTGTGTTTCGCAGACAGCCTTGGAAACTCTGAAGAGGTTAACGCTGGTAACAAGCGATTTGAGGCTCTTCCCAGACTCACTGCAAATATAAGATGGTGTATCTTTTGGGGTATCTACAAATAGATGTGTTTAACCAAATAAAATACCTTTTGAACATCACCTAACTCAGAGTCAAGTTGGACCGTTCCAAAGACGGGTTTAGTCTTGTGGCCGTCCCTGAAACTCCACAGTTTAAGGTTCACATCGTTGAAGCCTATCTTCTAGTGCGACGTGTCAAAGTAGCACCATCTATACTGTTGCCACATGCCAAAACATTAAACGCCAGTCTCACAAAGTATCCCATTACCCGCATGGAAGTAAAAACACTCACTATTCCTACGGGTGTGCAAGGGATATCACTGGAAAAATATTAACAGGACAGTTACCCAAAAGACCCATAGGGGGATTTGTACCAAACACTGCGTTCAAGGGAAACGTCACCAGGTACCCTTTTAATTGTCAAATCTACGGCATGAACCATTTCTCGTTATATGTGGATGGGGAACAAGTGCCGTCGAAACCATTACAGCCCGATTTTTCGAACGGCAACTATGTCATGTCCTACCACACACTGTTTTCTGGATCGAGTATTAATTTCATGAACTAAGGTAGCCACATCACACGGGAAGTCTTCCCTAAGGGATATCATCTGATGGTTTTTGATATCACACTTAATCTGTGCGCCCACATGACATCACATTGGAATTTGACAAGGCACGGCTCTCTGAGCATCAAAGTGAATTTCACCAGAGCTCTCACCGAAACCGTCAACTGTATCGTGTGAGGGGAGTTTGCCAACATCATCACCATCGACAAGGTCAGAAACGTCGTGACTGATTTTGGGAGTTAATAGAAACGAATTCCCGCCCCTTTCCCTTCATCTAAATAATGGTCGTCATTGTAGATTTTCAGAGCTTCATCAACGACAGCAAAGAGTTTATCGTTAAGGAAGTGAGTGTTTTATCTGTATGCAGTACACACTTCAACATTGGGTTTTAAAAACCCCTTACGGCATCAAGTAACTTTCCAACGCTGCTAAAAAGCAAGCCGCATATATCTTCAACAAACGGCACGGTATTCCCTGGTATAGCGGTGATGTGGATTACAGCCTGCTAGAATCTCTTTTCTCCCGTGCTACAGCGCGTGAAGAAACCACCTACGTCAAGGGGGCAGAAAAGAAAATGTTTCTAGCCAAATACACGCCTACGCCTTTCGTGGATCTGTACGACAGAGGTTGTTCGTCTTTGAAAACAATTAAGTTTGCCACACCATGTACTTGGCACATAACTCTGTTTGGAATTTCTGTTCGGCCTCCATAGTATTTTAACTTCAAGATTGAATGATTGAATATGGATACGCATATAATAAGACGTGCGCTAAAAACAAACTCATGATTCCGTTCTGTACGAGCAAGTTTTTTCCCTGCTGATCATCTACCTTCAAGAATAGCGCGACATGCCGCTCTCGTCATCAACACGAATCCACACACCAAGCTTGCGATGCATTGTGTCGCCGTCTTTAAATACAGGAACGGCGTGGGAGAATACTTTGACAGCTATGATTTTCCACCCCGTAAAAGTCGCGTCTGGCATTTATACGCAAAAACCCTTCCGGTGCGTCTCATAACACGATACAACTTCAAAGCATAGCCTAAGACGTTTGCGTCCATTATTATCTCATGTACCTTCTCTATCACGTCCAGAACGTTCCAATTAAACTTTCCTAGATCTATTATCATCCACCAATCATACATTAAACGATGCTAAGGTGTTGAGATATTACAACAACTTTTTCAAGAAACTAGGTTCCTACCGCCCCTCAAGAGGCTGCATCCAAACAGCGTGCAATATTTTTTCCCTTATAAAAGTTTTGTCCCGATGGCGTGCCAGCCATAATCACGACAGTCGTAAAGCGATCAAGCATAATGGAAGGTCAAGACGTTTGCACCCGCAAAGAAAAGCCGGCGAGTCCTCTCGCCATCACCAGTATTTTCAACACTTTTTCCACTGAACGAAGTCGATGCCAAACGAGTCGTCGTCGGCATTAATGTCAAGAACAACTTTACACCCTACGCCCAGCTAGAAAAATGTTGTGGCAATTGTGCGGTGTTCCGTACAGAGTGGCAAGAACTGGACAAATACAAGTTGATCATATCAAAGCTTTTCAGAAACACGCAGTCTAACTAATCATGAAATATCTATGAGACATATGTGCTGTGACCTTATGGTATTCATCAGCAAGAAGCAAAACGCTGGACTCAAACGGGCTGCCTATCCAGCACCTATCTGGGCGTGTCTTTGTGAGGTGTGGGACCTCATCGACGTTGCCATTGATCGATGGGATATGTGGTTGACACCCATTGCATGACATTGCAACGATTTGATCGACACACTCGTCGTGGATGTATGCGACACGCTAACAGAATCAGTGGATGTCATCGATCTCGAACAGCCTACGGTGAAAACGGTGCTTCATTCCTGCGCGTAGGGCAATCAGATACGAGTCTTGACTTGTCGAGCTGCCAGACTGGCACCAAGCATGAATAGGGTAAATAACCACTTGTACTACCTCACAGTTTCAAGGTCACAATCTATTCCTGTCTTGACTTGTCTTGTCGAGCAGGAAAACTGGCGCCAGGTATGATTCATGAGGGAAAACCCATTGCGACATCATTTAATGTCGTGATATATTCTTGTCTCGACTTGTCTTGTCGCCAAACTGGCACCAGGGTTGCGATGACGTCACCGGGAAAACTCACTGCAGGGGGATGGTTGCGACATCATTCAAGATCATGAGCCATTCTTATCTTGACATGTCGAGCCACCAAACTGGCACCAGGTATGAGTCATCAGAGAAACCCATTTCCTGGGGAAGGTTGCGCCACCAAAATAGTTTAAGAGCTTGCGACAGTGAGCCAGTGCTCACACTTTACACTAAACAGCCTGCCAGAGAGGATGCTCCTTCAAGCTCCAGCGCTCACTAGTGATGCCAACATTTTATGTGACGTCGTGAGAGGAGTGCCCGATGCCATAAATTGCACGCTCACCTTACCAATAAATAAAAAAAAGCTCCCACAAATATACCCCCACACCAGTCCCAATCCTATCTAGACATACTATCCAAAGGGCACATGTAAAAAACAAATGGGCACACATAAAAACCAATGGACACACATAAAAACCAAAGATTACACATAAAATACAATGGGCACACATAAAAAACAATGGGCACACATAAAAACAATGGGCACATATACAAAATCATATTGAACATTACGTCACCCAAACCAAAACAATCAGCGCTGTGATGACTTCACAACATTGCAACATCACGGAAACACCCAAAGCGGAGTCAAAGTTTATAGGTCAAATTGGGGTTATTAATCATACTAGCTACTTAAATATTTTAAATTACTTATTGAGGTATTGTGAAATGAGGAGTTTCAAAATTAAAAAAAAAACACAAACAA
>CABFVZ010001842.1:114481-159795 GCA_902151445.1 Timema monikensis | reverse complement strand
TGTTTGTGTAGTGTGTCCGGCAATTTGGTAGTATTGAAGTGCACGAGACAACATTTAAATTACACTTTTCTATCGGATCATGTTTTGATATTGGAAAACCATTTAGGAAAAACCACCCTCAGTTTACCCGACCGGGATTCGAACCTCGATCTCCCCGTCCTCAGCAGTCGAGCTGAACACGACTAGCGCGTTAGCTAATTACGCCACCTAGGCGGGTAATTTAGTTTATAAGGCTAGTGTTGATGTCATCAATCGGTTAAGAAAGTACTAATTAAGTATCTAAAATAAAATTTTAAATTAATAAAACAGCTGACTATAGAAAATTAACATTAAAAAATCTTAATTTTAAAGCATTTAATATTTTTTGTAAAGTCATTCCACTAAGTGACACCCACTATGGTTCCGCATGATCTAAGGCTTCACTTTCACACTATACTGGAATTATTATGACAAGAAGATCGGACTTCAAATCCCATTCTGTATTTTTCCCAGAATGATTTTCCACATCCCATTCATGCAAATGAGGTAAACATCCTATAAATTCAACATTTCATAATCCCTAACACTTAAACGTGATTATTCATATATGCGTATAGCACAAACGGGTATTAAAACGTGAATCTAGTAGTAATTTATTAAAAAACTAAGTTACATTATCCCTTCTAAGCTATTCTAACTTATACTTAACCATAAACTCTTGAGAAAGAGCACGGATATATAGCTTTCCAAGTTCGATACCAGACTCAATCATTCCAACTATTAAAGCACAGATGGTCCACATAAACCTTAACACCGCAAACCAAGTTTGGGCTCTGGTAGGATAGCCGTGAAACCACTTGACAGTTGCCAACAGTAAACCAAACACACCATTACCTCAGGAATAACTTTATTCCCCGAAACATTAACTCGAAAATGACCTCCCACTCCCCTCAGGGTAAGTAGCGGAATGAATCGTAAGTAATAGACTTTTTGTGGATGGTTCAGGACCATATTCTTAAGGGCGGTATAGTTCTTGTTCTTATTACTATTAAGTGTTCTGTCTTACGAGAGGTTTATGCTTTTTTTTTCCCGTGAAACTTAGACCTCAAATTCACCCCGTTCTCTGCCTCCTCTTTAGGCTCCCAGAATTTTCTTTTTTCTTTCAAGTTATCTATTATTTGAATCTTCCTTCTTCCTAAGATCCCCTTTTTCTTATTTCTTATATGTAATTTTTATTTTAAACTTAAAAATGCTTTACATCAATCTGCATTGTGTTAGCTCACAATAGAGCCATACCAACCAATCGGCCGCCATCTGTTATCATGGTTTAAAGGCCCATTGAAACATCTAGGTCATTAGGGGCCATCTGTTATCGAAGAAAGTGCCAACTTCTGAGGATAGAGGGTGTAATTTTATCAGCACAACAAACCCTCCGGCTGTTAATCTCAGTTTACTAGACCAGAGCCGCTATTTTTATTTCGTTCAAGTAGCTCCCCAATTGTTCTCACGAGGCTGAGTTTGATCCCGTTCTAAAGCAACTTCTTCGAGAAAAAAAAAATCAGAAAGCACTGTGGATCGTACCCGGGACTTATGGATCTGTATCCAACCACTCTAAGCACTAGATCACAGAGGCTTTATTTACATCAATCAAGCGCACAATATAACTTAACTCAGTTGTGGCCCGACATCTTAACTCAGTAGGGTGTCTGCCTCCTGAGTTAAGGACCCAAAGTTCAATTCCCCGACATGGTAAAAAAAAAACTGTCATTTGTGAAATCTAGTTTCCCTCTTTCACAGTGGTGATTTTAAGGCTGGGGGGGCTGGGTGTTGTGTCAGTTCTAGATATGAGTTAGTTTATAAGTCGTGTACTGATATAATCAGTCGGTTTAGAAAGTGCTTGTAAAGTACACTAAATAAATAGCTTAGTTCTGGTGAACAAAAATGTAAAGAAAAAATATAGTGTGTCAAATTTTATTAGTACTATTAAAGTGGGATAGAAGGGAACTTAAAGGACAGTATTTTTGCAGTTTATTTTAAATTTTGTTTAGTAAAAAAAAACTTGGGCCAAAAGAAATAGAATAGTGCCATAGTGGACACGTTTAGTTTAATTTTCTACACACAGTTATAAAACAAGTTAATGATTATATTTTATTATCATAGTGTTATTTGATGAGAAACTTCTTAAGTTAAGAGAAATGCTATCGCCAAATTCTACGATTACCATGACAAATGTCCAACAACACCGTTACTATGTGTAGTAAATCAAACCAAACTATTTCTGGAAGAATAATATATATCTTATACGTCAAAAAATTTCTTATAAGAAATTCAAAAATATTGGCCACAGCTCGCTTTCTATCCATCCCACCTTAAAATTTAAAATTAAGTTTTTCAATGCAGTTGAATTGAATTGAAAATGGATATTCCTTAAAAGAATTTTTTGTAGTCAGGATTAATGGAAAATGGAAGGGGGGCAGGAAAAACTTTGTACGCCTGTTAAAATTCCTCTTAACATAATTTGGTAAATGCATTAAACACTTCCTGTCCCCTTCCTTAGCTTTTTGGAAAAAACCTTTTAATCAACTAATAAAATTGTAGATCAAATACTAAGACATAAAGAGGCATCAGTATCATTAATATTAGAACAATAATATTCGGATTCTCCGTTTCGGTGGCCACATAGTCTAACGCTCTACTCTCACAGTATACTAGACTGCCAATAACAGGAAGATCGAGGTTCGAATCTCAATCGGGTGTACTAAAGGTGGTTTTCTCTAAACTGTTTTCCACGCTCTCTCTCCGAGCAAATGCGAGTACATTTTATACAAATATAGTTTATCTCTAAAACAATTACTGTAATTAGTACATAAGCGAATAACTCCGAACGGGTAGTAAGATGGGGTGCCAAAAGTTTAAAAGATTCGATTGAAGCAAAATGATTAGAAAATAAAACAAATTAAAGTATGTTTTAAGTCACTTTTATTTATCTGTCTGGAATATGACGTTTTTATCTTTTTAATAATATTTATTTTATATATATTACTGTTGATATCATAACTATAATTATTATTTATATGATCTTTGTTAATTATTGTAGCGTATTATTACTAACGGTGATAATCCTTTGTTCAATACGTGAATATTTAACTAAATGTTAATAGTCACGGTCTATTATTGGCTCATTTGTTTTGTTTAGGTTTTGTTTTGTACAGTCAGATCTAAATTAAAGGGACTTCTTTTGGTGGTTGCGAAAGGTATTTAATACATTTTCATACATATGTGTAGGTAAATTCACGTGATATGAAATTGTAACTTATTTTAGCACTGCGCCTTAGTACCCAGTCGGATTATAAACTTATATACTAACTACGCCAATGGTTTAAAGGATTAGGAAGGTTATATTTACAGGAAGTGTACCCGCATTTGTGCGGAGAGAACGTGGAAACTCATTTTGGAGAAAACTAACCTCAGTACACGATACCAAGATTCGAACCTGGAACCCTCCTTCCATCGACAGTCTATTATACTTCAAGATTAGCGCGTCAGATCACGCGGCCACCGAACCGGTTAACTGTCACCTATGCAATTATACTAATTATAAAGTAAAATTTTATTAATTTTGACCGCACAAAAAAAATTTTTTTTTTCTTTTTTATGTTCTTATCACAATCCTTGGGATTGGTACACTCAAATATAATCCGATCCCCGCGTAAATCTGATTACTGTAATTTAAAGATTGGTGTTTTAATTAATAACCGATGGTTGCTAAGTTGGTCCATTAGCGCTGTTAAGAGATTATAGAAACAATGAGGTTTACTATAGCACTCGCGAATTCAGTTTGATCAGTCACGATTAGTCAATCCTATCACCTGATTGACTGATGGCTGAACAAACCAAGTGGGTGATTATTCGACTCCTTTACAATCGAGATATAGTGAATACGAAAATATTAGCAGTGTGGAGGAGTAATATTAAACTATATATTTTATGTTTATAAGGAGACTATAAAAAAGAAAGGGGTGTAGGAAACATCGTTAAAACGTCGTTAATCAGTGTAGATCGGTAAGGGTATCGTAATAAAGCTATAAAACGGATTTATTTGAGCTTTTAAGATAAAAAAACAACATAAAGAAACGGAAGAAGGGCGTTGCATTTTAAAGTAATTCAGCAGAATTCTCGTTGGAGGTGATGTGGGAAGCAGGAGAGAGGAGAATTACTCCTAAAGCTTGATTCCTACGTTCATCGAAAATAGGAATCAGAACCTGCATCAGTGGCGCAACGATTGACACACTGATGTTGACCCATGATGCATTTCAACGCTAACTTAAAACAGCTGATTACCAACCTATTTTATTTTCTAGTGGATGAATATATATTTTAGATAATTCTCCCGGTGGATGTATTCATATTATAACGCTGTGTCGTGGCACAATCCAATACATCGATACACACGCTTTACATTAACGAGTTATTACAAATCTCCTTACAAAATCCAACGAAGCTTCTGGCTGTAGAGCGCATGCGTTGTAAAAACCACGTGCGCACTAATTTGAGATGGTGGGTTCTGAGTTTTGATTGGTTCTCCTTGTGCCGAACATCTCAGGCATAGCTGACGAAGTAGAGAGGAGTTGAACATAAGAGGAAAAGCTATCGCCGATGAAGGGAAAATCTTGTGATTGGCTTAGAGCTCGTCACGTGACTACGTTTCTGTTCTGCTCTAGTTTTTTGGTGAACGTATGAATCCAAAATAAGGTGCATTACCATTCTTTTGTCCTTCCTGTCATAGGAACAACACTACATGACTACCACTCGTAGGGCAGCCTATGTACTAACTACGCTAATGGTTTAAGGATGAGTAAGGTTGAATTTAGAGGTTGTGTACCCACACTTGCGTGGAGAGAGTGTGGAAAACCATTTTAGAAAAAACCTCAGTACATCTAACCTGGATTCGAACCTTGATATTCCCGTCGTCAGCAGACTAATCTAACACGAAAGTGACGCCTCAAGAGAGTTAGGCCCTGCTGCCAACGAAGCGGGTGTCAGACGGTTTAGCTCAGTCAGTAATGCATCTGCATATTTATCTGGGAGCCTCGGTATCAATTCCAGCCATGGCCGAATCATTTTATAATGGGTGGAATTGAGGCTTGCCTTTTTTTTAACATTGATAAATTAAAGGAAAAGAGACTTTATTTGTGTGTGTGTGTGTGCGTGTTTTAGAATTAATTTACTATTTAATCAGTAAGTTCAGGAAGTGCACGTTATATACACTAAGGTATTTTACGTGCATTTTCGGAATAGGTTGATTTTATCAGCACATTACTTAAAGAGACGCTAAATCCAGCCCCCGGCCGTTAAGTCATCTCTGTGAAAGGGGAAACCCATATTTCCCAAATTATACATTTTTAGGTTATTTAGAGAATCAAACCCGGGACACTTATTTCAATAGGTGGACATGCTACAGAATTAAAATAAAATTAATATTATTAATAACTATGAATCGTACCAAAATTGCTTGTATAAATGACACGAGTTTGTAGCTAAGCCAAGACGTTTTGTGATTTTTGTTAAATTCTTCAGCCCAAGCTGTCTTTTTTTTATATAACCTTCAACTACTTTTTTTATGACATTGGAATCCCTGTCATAATATCATCCACGCTTTCATTGATTAAAATAAATTTTATATAAATTGTGGCCTCATTACTAAAATTTTTAGGATTCTATAAGATTATCTTGGAATTAAATTTTTTCTTATCAGTTTGGTAAAACTCGAGAAATTTCTGTCGAAAGAAATTGTCGTTTTCTAAAATGGTAACATCCCCTATGAATATTTTGAAAATTTGGCATTTTAGTGATATATCTTATCTTTATAGGCCTTCAATTAAATCTATATTTTTTTAATAAGTTGAGTGTGAGTCCTCGTTAAAAGATATCGCTTCATTTCTTAAATAAATATATTAGTTTCGAGTGATCCCACTTCTGTGGCCGGATGGTCTGACGCACTTCTCTCGTGTTAAACTAGACTGCCTAAGAAGGGGAGATCGGGGTTCGATCCTGGTCTGATGCACTGAGAATGATCTTTCCTTATATTATTTTCCACTCTCCCTCCAAGCAAATGCGGGTATATTTACTCTTAAATAAAACCTTCCTTAACACATTGGTGTCATTAATACATAGGCACAAAACTCAAACGGACATTCTGTTAAAAAAAAAAGTATCGAATGTATGTTATGTCACTCTACCTCTTGAATCTTTAAAACTGTTTTTCTTGGGGACACACACAGGCATCCATTATATGCTTGAACATACAGTCAAATGGAGAAGAGGGTTATATGTGTGCGATGGAGGAAGGGGTGTGGGAGGGGAAGAGTGGGCGTGGAGGACAGAGGGGAGACTAAATTTACAACCGTCTACATTCTCGATCTTGGCGCGGAATTTATATTAAGCTTCGTGTACGGCAGATATGATGGAATTTATCCTGGGTCATGCTGCTATTAAACACTTGTTTGTTATTAAGCCTACGAGGTAAACAGAAATTTCGTGACATATCATCTTTAAGAGTAGACTGAATTTATTGATTTTTAAAAGCGTTTCGGGTATGGAAAAAAAAAACTACAGATTTATGTGTCAAATAGAACAGTAATTCATGGTAAACATTACGTAAAAGAAAGTTTCTGGAACGAGAAGATTAATGGTGTCGTGCCTGTATGGACACAAAGCTGATAAATTATTTAAAAAAAAGTTAGGGATGAGTAGGTTAATCTTAAAAGAAGTGCATCCTCATAAACATGGAGAGAATATAGATGCAGCTAAAATTACTTACGGGTGCTTTCTCACATGAATATCATTATTATTATTATTATTATTAGCACTGCGTCTTACTACCCGTTCGAGTTATACACACTTACACTAATGTGTAATGGTAGGGTGATTGTGAGATGAAATGGAGGACCTACAGTTTAACGTGGAATCCGAACCACGGTGGAGGCCTGGCATTCCCCACATTCACAAGTTGTGATTAATACACGTCAGAGGTGAAGGAAGAGTTTGGCAATCAGATAAATCTGTGCCTGGACCGAGGATTGAACTCCGGACCCCCAACACAGAAGTCTGACACCTTACCCCTAGGTCACCTTTCTCACATGAAGATTTAACTAGCTGGGTTCCAAACCCTGACTTCACCCTCAAATATGGGTGACAATTCCAGTTTAATGTATTAGACCGGTTGGCCACCACTGTTTTTTTAATCGTTTTAAAAGCCTATTAATTGCAAAATAAAGACAATAAATAAATTAATACTATTTTAACACGACGGTAAAATTTCTCATTAGTCCGTTTGAAAGTATATTTAATAACGATCTAACACACATCAATGGTTGAATGGTTTAAGGTAACCTTTTAGTAGATAGTGTTGTGCCGAAGTAATATTTCAAAATCGCTCAGCGAGACAACCAGCCTAAGTCCACCCAAATCGTTTATATTTTCATACTAGTTAACTAGTATAGTTATTAAAACAAATTTAGTTTTTTCTTGTAAAATGTAAATACAACAACCTATTTTTAAATCGAATACATTAAATAACTAATGCTTCTTGAATATTTAATATTTTAATAGCAATCAGATAAATCAGAATAAATATACAAAAGCTATAAATGTGTTTTGTAAAAATTAAGTTTTGAAGACAACATTACTTCAAAATTTTGAAACGTGACAATTGAATCATTGAAACATTAAATACGCTATTAAAATTATTACTCACATCAGTGGTTTTAATTAAAAGTAAAAGTGTCATTTTTTATTCAAATCACTCAGCGTGCCATTGAAAATCGTTCCACGTGCCACTCTTGGCACGCGTGCCTTAGGTTGCCAGCCCCTGGTCTAAGGCGTTACTCCTATAATAGACTATGCTGCCAGGGACGGGGATATTATGGTTCAAATTCCTGTTAAGTGGGATTGCCACCGAGATTCAAAGCTCAGCCTCCTCGACAATCGGTGCAGGTAAACAATTATTCAATGTTGACTATGACAGATCAACTTTATTAACAAGATAATGAATATTCAACGTTGAACACACATTGTGATCATACGGGTTTAGCGGTCAACTTTCTCTAGTCTAGTTTGGCGGTGACAGTAAAGTCAGGGTTCGAATCTCGCCTGGGTGCAATGAGGGTGTTTTATCTAAATAAGTTGCCATCCCACCTTCAATAGTTTATTAAATATTTATTTAAAAACTACCTATTCTTACCATATTTTAATTAAATACTAACCCGCCTCGGTGGTGTAGTTGGCTAACGTGCTAGTTTCGTGTTGAGCTAGACTGCAGAGGACGGTGAGATTGAGGTTCGAATCTCGGTCCGATGAACTGGGGTGGTTTTTCCTCAATGGTTTTCCACACAAATGCGGATTCAATTCCTCTAAATTCAACCTTCCCAATTCCTAATCCATTAGCGTAATTAGTACTTAAGCGTATAGTCCGCGCTGCTAAACAAAAACCAAATTAAAAATTAAATAGTATTACAAATAAAAGGTTTCACCTTTTATAATGCGTCACAAATAAGAGAATCGTGTCATTTTTTAAAAGAATCATCCCATTTTTGAGGATATTAACTAAGTCCTTAGTTTTATTTTTCATATGCAAAACATGATAAATTAACTTTAATTTTTGTGCTTTCATTGTAAAAGGATATATAAACCTAAAATGCAAAATCAAGGTTATTATGAAAACGAATACCATCAAATTAGGCTATCCCATTCATAATATTCCCTCATCCATAAAAACTTAAATAAAATAAAAAAGTCTACATTTCATAATTATTGCACCCAAATACAGCACTTACTTTTCCAGACCTTTTCAAAACTTATTCTTGATACAGTTTTTTTCATTAACTAACACTACCATACAATTTAAAATGTATTAAATGACCTTTCTTTCATAATGCACCTTTCTCTCCAACAAGTTATGCCACCAGGAGTGCTGTAGTCAACTTACCACGCACACGACATTTACTGTTAAACTTCCACGCCATTTAAACAGGTTGAAATTGTGACACGAATTGATAAAGAAAGAACAGATTAGAAGAATAATTGGATAAAATAATACATTTCAACGAATTTTGACCATTTATGGCTATCATTTAAACTAACTTATTCATATATTATCGAGCCATATTTAATGTATAAGCTACATTTAAACAATATTTATTTAATTATTATAAACTTATCTGCTCGACACCTTATCTCAATCGGTAGCATGTATGTCTACTGAAATTAGGGTCCTGGGTTCTATTCCTGGTATGACTGAAAAATTTTTCATTGGTTAAATGTGGGTTTACCCTTTCAGAGAGATTAATTAACGACCGGGGACTGGATGTTGTGTCTGTCCTCTAGGACAGAGTCTTAAGTTAGTTTTATATGGCATATGAAGCTACAACAGGCCTAGCAAGCCGGTATTGGAAAATATTTGGTTTGAATAGAAAACTGACCCAGGCCACAGGCTGGAAACAGTAATAGATGTATTATAAACTATATGTGGGGAATGCCAGGCCTCCACCGTGGTTCGGATTCCACGTTAAACTGTAGGTCCTTCATTTCATCTCACAATCACCCTACCATACAATCACCCTACCATTACACATTAGCGTAAGTGCGTATAACCCGAATGGGTAGTAAGACGCGGTGCTAATAATAATAATAATATTATAAACTATCTATATTTCTAAAACATAAAACTACAATTTTTAAAATAGATACTTACAAAATCTCATTTAGGAATAACAGATCAATGTTTATAGGAAAAGAGCTAAAAAAGCTACTATAGCTACTTTCAGGTATTCGTACGCCAAGTGATGATATTTGCAGCGTTCGCTTTTGATAGATATTATCAATACCTATAAAATAACAATTTAATATAGTAAAATGTTATCAATGTTGGCCAAAAAAAAAGTTTGTATTTTATATTTCTATGAAAATTTGACTGTATATACTCTTTTCAATAAAAAAATATTAAACATACCAACATCGGAAATCGTCTTGAAAACATTAATAAAAATGAGTGGTTACTCTTCCAAACTTTTCTATTTTCGCATACGGAATGAATGTTTATAAAACAACTTTTATTTCTTTTATTACGATGGTTACTGATTTTATTCTGCATTCCATTTATATAAATGTCAATGTATGTTCTTGATCACAATAGTACAATGGGTCCAGTACAGCCCGTTTGAGACAAAGATGACTAATACATTTATTTATTTTAATGGGAATACAGAATTGTTCGAGTATAAACTTATATATCTCATGGCTCTGTTGATATCACGAAACAAAACATGAAAGCTAACATGTTTTAGGAATAAAACATTTATTTTACCCTTTGATAAAACTAAACTTGTAATACATTTTTGAAAAAATAATCCTTATCTAGTGATTTTCATATTATTTACTATACTGTTGCTGTTATCATTCAACCAAACAAAGAAATCTCAAGAGAAAATTAATTTAATTTTGTGCATATTATAGATAGAGAAAGTAAATACGTTAAGTAAGCTCCCTTAATTTAATGGCTTTTTTTTTTTTTAGATATTTAACATGCACTTTCTGAACCAATTGATTATATCAGTACACGACTTATAAACTTAACTTAAATATAGAACCAACCCAATACCCGGCTGTTAATTTATCATTAAGGAGGGGGAAACTCACATTTTATCAATGATTCATTATTCGGCCATGCGAGAAATCAAACCCGGGACGCTTAGTTCAGAGGAAAGACAAGCTACCAACTCAGCTTGAGATTCTTTATAGTTTATAACATGGATATTTGATAATCACGTCGTTATGATGCATGACAAAAGCTATAATTTATATGGAAAAAATTATGATTCGGAAAATGAATTCCATTATTTATTGTCAGGATTGTTTTTGATTTTTGGTCACCGCATATTACTACCCATCCGTTCTGTTTACATATGTACTAATTACCTCAATGTATTAGGAAGGAGAAAGGTTTAATTTAATGGAAGTGTATACACATTTGCGTTGAGGGATAGTGGAAAAAATTATGAAAAACTATTCTCATTACATACAACCGAAATTCCAACCCCGATCTTTTAGTCATTGGAAGTCCTCTATATTGCGAGAGTAGTGCCTTAGACCATTCGACCACCGAAGTGAATGTCACGATTTTATTTGTGTAAATTAATAATTATAAGTAATAATAAACTAATTTCAATGTTAGTTCGTATCCATATTTCGACTTCCAAGTATGTTGCGACAAATTAAGGGGGACGCCTACTAAGCGTTGAGAGGCATTGCGAACATTCAGAAATCCCACATTATTCAGTATTTTGTCTTTTAAAAATAAGATTAGTTCCAAAATGGAAAAGGAAGACACCAACATATCACTATAGCAATAAAAACCTTACATCTTAAGTAAAATAACTTAATTGTTATTTTAAAGTATGAAATTATTGTAAATCAACTTATTTTCAAGGACGTCTTAAGTGAAATTCAATTATAATATTAATATAAATAGGTTTATACTACCTCAAATAAATTGCGTTGTGTTTAAATAAGGTTTAACAACATTCTAAGATGTTTGAGGAATTTTTAAATAATTTTTAACCACTCATAACAATAAGTGCATTGTGAATACGTTTTACTTCAAGTAGGCAAAGCACATAAAGAATTTAATAAGCAGATCGACTAAGTTCTTAATATACTATAAATTAATATTGTATTCAATAGCAAATTTAATCAATTTAACATAAGTAAAACGGTATGGGGGGGTGGGGGGGGGGAATGAATCTTTAAGAATATATATGCTCCATTATAAATTTAGGAGGATATAGTATTGAAATTTTCAATTTTAAGAAAACAGTAAACTTAAGTCCATAGTAAAACTTCTGCCTACTAGTTACGGGTCCGCCACGTTATCTGTGTAATACTGGGTTTCAAAAAAAATTATATTAACTAAAAACTACTAAAACCTTTAGTAATAATAATAATGATAATATTTAGCACCGCGTCTTACTATCCGTTCGGGTTATACGCTTTAAGTACTAATTACGCTAATGGATTAGGAATTGGGAAGGTTAAATTAGAGGAAGTGAGCCCGCATTGGCGTGGAGGACGAGTGGATAAACCATTTAGGAAAAACCACCCTAAGTTCACCCGACCGAGATTCGAACCTCGATCTCCCCGTCCTCAGCAGTCTAGCTCAACACGACAAGCGCGTTAGCCAACTACTTCACCGAGGCGGGTAACCTTTAGTAAAATGTATCACGTTTATTTATAAATTACTGTTTGAAAATAAAGAGGAAAATGTTAAACCTTCATCGGATGGAACAAAATTTAATTTCCCATTTTTTTATATAAAGAATAATGATAATTCACTACTCATATATCTGTTTAAATGAATTCTAATTCAATCAAGCGTCATTAGGGGAGTAATATTTTGAACACTACCATACCTGATGTTCAGTAAACATTTCACTTTGTGAGTAGAAAGTCTTTGATGATGACATCACTATGAGCTATCAATAGAAACTTGAGAGAGAAACAAATTAGTTTGTATCCAGAAATCATGTTTTACTTTAATGGCGACAAGGTAATTCACCATGCTATCAAGGTAGTCGGAACGAGCAAGTTTATTAATGAAATCATTGATATTTCCACATCTGCCAGTGATTCGAAACAAAAAAAACAACAACCGAGGACCCCAGGTAGCCTTTGAGAGAATCAAGCTCGTAATTAAATAGAGTTAGACGGGGTTGCCTGTAATCGTAACCAACAGAAGTTATTTTAATTGATTTATATGTGCATAATAAGGATATTTAACGATTTAATTTTGATAGATTAGAGATTAATAGGGAATAATTTGCTTCGGTACAATAATACAAGCTGCTTCTCTATTCACCCCCACCCACTGAATAATAATAATAATAATAATTAGCACTGCGTCTTACTACCCGTTCGGGTTATACGCTTTAAGTACAAATTACGCTAATATGTGGGGAATGCCAGGCCTCCACCGTGGTTCGGATTCCACTGTTAAACTGTAGGTCCTTCATTTCATCTCACAATCACTCTACCATTACACATTAGCGTAAGTGCGTATAACCCGAAAGGGTAGTAAGATGCGGTGCTAATAATAATTACGCTAATGAAATAGGAATTGGGAAGGTTGAATTAGAGGAAGTGAACCCTCATTTTCGTGGAGGGAGAGTGGAAAACCATTTAGGAAAAACCACCCCCAGTTCACCCGGCCTAGATTCGAACCTCGATCTCCCCGTCCTCAGCAGTCGAGCTCAACACGACAAGCGCGTTAGCCAACTACGCCACCGAGGCGCCCCCACCCACTGAAAATATATTTTTTTTATCACCGAGTTTTACTACATGTTTGAGTTATACGATTATTTATTAACTATACTAATGGTTTCTAGAGATTAAGACGATTATATTTAAAGGAAGTGTAACCACATTTGCGTGTAGTAAGAGTGTAAAACCATTTTATAAAAACCATCCTTAGTACAACTTTCATCGGCAGTCTAGTCTAACGCGAAAGTGACGACTTATACCATTCGGCCACCAAAGCAGGTTTCTTACACGCAAATGTTTATACCCATAAGTCTAGGATGATAATTTATTGAGAATTGTTTTGGGGAGCTTATTACTATAAATTCCATTAATGTGGTTCATTCAGTTTTGATATTGGTGTATTTAATTCATTACTGACTATTTTAGGTTCTTCCATATTTGATTAATTCCTTTTATGGTCCCAAATGTTAAAACCTGTAAGCTCATAAATTTTGTATCACATGTTGTAGATATAAATTTTTTAGATAAAACTAAAATGTTGGCTCATCAATGACGAAAGTCCTTAATAACTACCTAACAATAAATATATCTAATTACTTTACGTGTGGTGGGCCAATCATCTAATGAAATCTAAAATCTAATATGCAAAATTAACACAACATATTTACTCTACAAAACAACGATAAGATCAATATAAAAAGAATAGAAAGGTAGTTAGTTACACTTGGAGGAATTTTATTATGTCGTTGCTTACGTCAACCAGGACAACAGTTATATTTTCATAACAAAACAGCCACACATACATTTTTTCTTCCATATCTCTTTGTGCATGTACTTCGATGGCGTATGTTCCGAGTGACGTCACACGCCCATCCAATCGGATGCCTTTCTACATCTTACACTATTTACTATTCTCCTTGCATTAAATAAGACTGATTTTATTGTTTGAAGATTCCTGTAGTAACGCTTCTAGTTTGGGTTATGCGCATAGAACCTACATATTAATTATACTAATGGGAAAGGGAGGATAGGGATATAAATTAGAAGAAATATGCATTTTTGTGACAAAATTACAAATAACTTTAGGAAAATACACCTTAATAATCTCATTAGTGATGCAAGCCCCAACCTATCTATCGCTGGCTAACCAAATTAGGCGGGTTTTATTCCTTAGTGGGCTCCTACCTCACAGATAACACCTACCTTAGGTAGGTAATACAGCTCGAACCAAAGGTCAGACATACGGTGCCATAATGTCTTCATTTGAAAAGAGTTTTACCCTGTTCTTTCATAAGTAACCAAAAAAAACTATTAATAATTATTTTGAAGTCAATCTTGATGGTCTTGAGGTAGAATGTTTGCCTCAGTACCCGATGATGGTGGGTTCAAACTCAGCCAGGATCAACTTTTTTTTAGCGATAAAATTCCGTGGCACAACATTATTCGGAGGGTAAGTAAAGCTGTTGGGCCCATGTCAATTGTTGCATGTAAAAAAAAAAGGCCTGGAAAGTATGGGAAATTACTTTTCCCGATAAAATTGGTAGCCCTTTTTCTTTCGCTTATAGAAATTTTCGTGTGTTGATATAATAAATCCGTTCAGAAAGTACACGTTAAATACCACAAATAAATTAGAAAAAAAAAACTGTCAACCTAAAAGGATTTTTTAGCACCTCGTATTTCTACCAATTGGGTTTATCAGAAGTAATTCTTATTTTCCTAAAATACTATTTTTCCAATCACTATTTCGGCAATGTTTGTAATAAATACCTTACGTTATCTGTCATTACCTCTCCTACTGTAGATGGGGTAGCTGTGGACACAAACACACATGTTCCTTCTATACCTCAATGTGGCTTCCCTGCAGGAGGGACTATTCATAAAAAAAAAGTATGATAATTAGAATTGGGCTAATGTCGATTATCAATCCGATTATCGGCCGACTATGGCACAATCGTCAGATCCGATGATCGACGCTTGTATCGCCGATCATATATACCAATTATTCTAAAGGTGTGGATATATATTTTTAATTCTCAAGTCATAAACATAAAATACCACTTTGGAAACAAAAATTTAGACCTAATACACTCCAACGAATGTAAACACAACTTCTATTTTGCGTTTTCAATAAAACTTATAACAGATGGCGAGCAAATACCGCAAGTTATCTCGCCCACTGGGCACTCCAACCAAACAAGATCAAGATGCAGGTGTTTTTAAATAACAATTTAAAGTCCACCCCAACAGTGAATGTACCGTATGTAAAGTCAATTAATTTGGACGTAACAATAACATTTGTCACGAACTTTTTTTACTCTTGAGGATGTTTTCATTTAGACAAAGAATTTCATAAAGCCTATATAAATTTAAACATAAATATGAAGGCCAATTTTAATTAACACATGTCGAAGTCTCTCTTTCATCTAAACACAAAATTTGTATTTCCCTCGTGTACAGAACTTTGTGTACCCCTATTAATAATATTGAGCATGATATTTAAATTTGTTATTTATGATGATTGTTTTAATGGACAGAGCTAGTTATCCTAGCAATAAAATAAAATATATTTTAAACGACTTTAAAACTTTTATTTAGACTTTATTAAAACAAACTTCTAATGGATAGTATAAAATTAAAAACTTAAATTATCGACATCGATGATTGGCTTAGTCGGCAACAAATGATCGGCATCGGCCTAGTTGGCAAAATAGCTGATCAGCCCGGTTATAGTAATAATGATAATTGATAAATCTGATTTTTTATGTGAGACTTGATTAGTATTGAGTCATTGAAAACAAAAAATAGACCTCTCCATTGCACACAGCACAATCCATCTCCATTATCCTCAGCCATTGTTTAGTGCTAGGGGATTAAATTAATTTTGTTACAGCTCCTCTTACCCCCCCTCCCCCGTCTCTCCCGGACATATATATATATATATAGGTATATATATTAACTAGATAGCTGTTGCCCGCGGCTTTGCTCGCGTGGAAGTTGATTATATACAAATACGAAAATATACATATGTATTTACAGATTAATTTAAAATATTACGTTACGTTGATGACCATAACTTGACCTCAGATCAAAAATAATGCAAGTCCGATACAAACTTTCACCCCCTTTTTCATCCCTTATTAAATAAAATTTCCAAAATTCCTGAAACACGTATTTATTTGTTTTACGTCAATAACCGAAATACAAAATTTTGTTTATGTAACTTTCAAAATGACGGACTTTCATACATATTATCATCCCCTATTTTGACCCCTTTGGGGTGGAATTTTCTAAAATCCTTTCTTAGTGGGTGCCTACATAACAAAATGAATATACAGTCCGAATTTCATACTTGTAGCCTTGATAGTTTGCGCTCGGCGATGATGAATCAGTCAGTCAGTCAATCAGTCAGTCAGTCAGTCAGTCAGTCAGTCAGGACATGTTATTTTATAAGTATAGATTACGCCAATGTAACAGGGATGATGAAGGTATAATTTAGAAGAAATATATTCGCATCGACATGGAACCATTTTGTAAAAAAAAAACTGTTAAGTCACTCAGCCGGGATTCTAACACCGATCTCATCATCACTGACAAATAAGTAAGGGTGATTTTTACATACAATCCACATCGCATGCTCACTGATGCGGGTAATAGGATATAACTTTCCCCTTTTGATTATCGTACTTTAATTAGTTAAAATAAAAGCTGCCATGTTAAGATTCTATTTCACGGACGATTTACCAGTAAATTGGATACAAGATCTGGCAACTCTCAAACTAGAAACAACGCCATATTTCGGTTTGATGCTTGATACACCAGAAAACTGTGAAACTGGTATACGTTCGGTAGTTTTTAAATTTCAAAATATTTATTTTTATTTGTTTATGGTATTTAACGTGAACCTTTTAAACAGACTGATTATCAGCAAGAGAGAATTTCTATGAGCTAGAACGAAAGGGCGTCCCAATTTTATTTGGAAAGGTATTTTCACGCACCTTCCAGGGTTCTCTTACAAGCTACAATTGACATGGGACCAACGGCTTTGCTTCCCATCCGAAGGAACTTGCGCTACGCAATTTTATCGCTTGAGGAAAATCCGTCAACCCCAGTCTGGGTTTGAACTCACGAACATCTGGTCTTGAGACGAACACTTTACCACAAGACCACCAAGGTCAACGGTTGACATTATTGATTGGTTAAATATATTACCACTAAAATTATTATTTCCGAATAGGTTTACATTAGTTAATTTCAATAAATGTTTGCAATAAGCAACCATCTAGGTGACCTGGTGGTCTAAGAGTAAGGTGTCAAGACTACTGTGCTGGGGGTCCGGGGTTCAATCCTCGGTCCCGACACACAGATTTATCTGATTGCCTAACCCTTCTTTCACCTCTGACAAGACGTGTATTAATCACACTTGTGAATGTATGGAATGACAGGTCTCCACCGTGGTTCGGATCACACGTTAAGCTGTAGGTCCTCCATTTCATCTCACAATCACCCTACCATTACACATTAGCTTAAGTGCGTATAATCCTAACGGGTAGTAAGACGCGGTGCTAATAATAATAATAATAATCTGTCACTCGCCTACACTCCTGCCGTAGATAGTGTATAGCTACATTATCCTGCTCCCATCCCTTCACCCTCCCTTAGAATGCACCCCTTGTTTTCAATAGAAACCCTTTAAGTTTAGGACAATCATCCAGCACGATTAATTGTTTTCCAATAGTTATTAGTAGGGTGTTGTAATGTGGAACAAATAGTGGTGTCCCAGCGCTTCCAAGTGAAATGATATCTAGCGCCCGGAACTTATGCAATTATCTTGCCATCAGAGTGAAGAAGGCTGCAGTACACGAAGGAAACAAGAGAGTGCGATATTGCAAAGGTAACAAATCGTGTTGGCATTTACAAATATGAATGGGTACATGCCCAATATAAACGTCGACCAAATGTTTAGGCACTATTATATCCACTCAACTTGGATAGGATTGACTTTTTTTTTTGTTTTTTACATCCATCGTGTCTTTACTACCCGTGTAGGGCTAAGCTATCCGCCACTGATTAAACTTTTGAGTATTATTATTATTACTATTAGCACCGCGTATTACTACCCGTCCGGGTTATACGCACTTACGCTAATGTGTAATGGTAGAGTGATTGTGAGATTAAATGGAGGACCTACAGTTTAACGTGGGATCCGAACCACGGTGGAGGCCTGGCTTTTCCCACACATTCACAAGTACCACTGAAGTTATGTTTCAGTATTAGCTGAAGTGGTGGGGTAAAGTACTTATAGTTTTATTATTAGTACATTTAATATATGAAGGTAGAGTGCCTGGATCAAAAAGGAGAATTAAAAAAAAAACTATTTTGTTCTTTTATTCGATAAGTTTAACATAAATATTATTAAAAACATTATCTAAGAGCGAGTGAATGAAAAGGGTAATTAATAATAAATTCAGAATAAAATAAAATTATGGCATCTGGTTTGGGATACGAGTTGTTCGTGTACTAACTAAACCTCTCGTTTCAGAGCCTAGCAAGCTGGCTGGCTCTTTAACTAACATTTAATTTTTCATGTCAACACTGGTCAAAATTTAGCTCTATTGTTTTTACTTATAATAGTTTTTTCTATTGGTAACACTACTAATAATCAAAATTGGCTGTTACAGAACATTTAATTTGACGTATAAATATATGTAAATAGAGCTAGAAACTTTTGTAACCGTTAGATATATTCCGATGTTCATAGAAAGGGCCTTTTATAAAATAAAAACTTATTTTTACGACCTAAATTGATAAAATTTTACAATATCGTAATGTTATATAGCCTGATATTTATTAATAATTATAATAACATTTAGCACCACGTCTTACTACCCATTCGGGTTAGACGCTTTAAGTACTAATTACGCTAATGGATTAGAAATTGGGAAGGTTGAATTAGAGGAAGTGAACCCGCATTTGCGTGGAGGGAGAGTGGAAAACCATTTAGGAAAACCCCCAGTTCACCCGACCGAGATTCGAACCCCGATCTCCCCGTCCTCAGCAGTCGAGCTCAACACGACAAGTGCGTTAGCCAACTACGCCACAGAGGCGGGTTGATATTTATTAAAAATTACAGATGCAAATAGTTGACTTGACGTATTAATACATGTAAATATTTCTTTAACATCTGTTCAGGTCACACGCATATTTGATAATTACTCTAATGAAGTATAGTTGGGGAAGGAATTATTTTAGAGGTAATCTACCAGCATTTGCGTGGAAGGAGATTGGGAAACCATTTAGGGAAAAACCTCGGTAGACCCAACCGGGATTCAAACCCCGATATCCTTGTCATCAGCAGACCAGTCTCACACAAAAGTGACGCCTTATATGATTCATCCGCTGAAGCGAGTTACGTGAGTAATTATAGTAATTATAGTCAGGGGGGGCGGTGTTTAGGGGTTCAAACCCTCCCAAAAGTTTATGGTCAAAATATGTATGGCTTTATTTATGGTTTAAACACTGTCAAAATTAAGGCCCAAGTACAAATTATGGGGTTGTTCTACCGTAAAAAGCCCTTCATATAGCTTCTAGAGATGTTTATTATTTATAATTTTTTCTATCCTTCGGTGATTGGGGGCTGTGTCCCTGAAATTATTGGCTGGCTACGGCCTTGAATTATAGTGACTTTTCTTATATGTCAGATTAGGCCCTTCCTATGAAAATTGTACTGTACCTACCATGGTGTAGCGATCAATCTATAAATACCGTGAATAATGTTCTGGATGAAATGTAGTTAACGGCCGCCGACTGGCACATGGTTTATCGGGAACCGCACCCACACACATGTTGCATACCTGATCAAAACTAGATCAGGACAGAGGGAGAACATGTGTGGTGAAGGCCGGATGAAGGGGAAAGAAGCCAGATTGAGTAATAGAGAAAGTTTAAGATGTAAGTGTAGTGAACACAGGTTAAGAGAAGTAATTGTGCAGTTGTTTTTTAAGCACTGCTTCTTACTAGCCATTCAAGTTATACGCTTATGTACTAATTAAGATAATGGTTTTAAGGATTAGGAGGGCTATATTTAGAGGAAGTGTACCGGCATTCGTGTGGAGGGAGAGTGGAAACCCGTTTCGAAAAAACACCCTCAGTACACCCGGCAGAGATTTGAACCTCGACCTACCCGTCAGCGGCAATCTAGTCTATTGCAAAAGAAGCGCCTTAGTTCATGCAGCCACTGAAGCGGGTGAACTGCAGTTTATTAACTAAACTTTTTTTTGTCAAAATAAATCAAAAAATTCTCCAGTAGAAACATACAGCTAAATTTTCTTCACATGTTGAGATAAACAGTTGTTGAATCTCTGTTAATAGTGTCCTGGAATTTAATGAAAGCTCTTATTTACATTTAAATAGTTTCTCATCTAATGCCACAATGCTCATGATGGATATTCAACGACTTGATGTTGATATCAACATGTGAAGAAAATTAAGCTCTTATGTTTGTACTGGAACAATATTTTATGTATGTTGGTCAAAAAAATATTGCCATTAAAACTGCAAAAATACCAAACTTTTCTCACGTCCCCCCTTCCATCCCATCTTGAATAAAATTTTTAAAAAACCTGTGATTCCAAACGTTAATTTTCCTCCCCCAACCAATTTATCGTTTCTTACTGTAATTTGTTTGTAGTTGGTCTTAAAAATCCCAGAATACTAAATTATTTTGCCCTCTTTGTAATCAATTTTTCTACAAGCTTTATACGTGCGTATAACCCGAACTAATATTAAGATAATACAAGCTTTATTATGTCACTGAGACTAAACACCCAGTCGTACTTTCGAAATATTATATTAATATTCCCAAAATCTATGTCGCACTTCTGAAAACTATGTTCCTTATTTATAGATTAAAAATTTTTAATTTTTTTTAATAAATTATTTAAATCTCTTAAGCCAGATATATATCCAAATAAGATCTGGTTGTTTTTTTTACCTGAACAGTTTCCTTAGAAAAAAACAGTCATAAAAAAATTTCAGGCATCTGCTTTAAAATAGCCGCGTAAAATTTAAATCCCACCGAACACTTTTAGCCTTTTATTAATCCTAAGTAAACAAAATGTTTATCATAAACAAACTTTTATCCTTCTTGAAACAAGTTAACTGAATAAAAATAAGAATGAAAAATACAGTAAAGAAAAAAGTCCAACAGCTACATTGCCACTGTTCTTTGTTTTAAGTCCATCAGTCGACGAGTGCGTTAGATCCTCCATACCCTTTTAATAATAGATTAAATATTTAATTGCATGGAACTTGCACGAGGAATAGATGTCATTTAAAAACCAAAGATAATATCAGATGAGTTAAAAATCTAAGAATGGCCAAATTAATAGTGATTGATATTCTTTCAACACATGAAGATTCAAATGAGCAAATTTATATTAACCCTTTCAGACCCGAATTAATTTACACAGTCAAACAATTTTTTTTTTATATTATAGCTTTGCTAAGTGAATTTTTTTTTAAGATTTTAGGGAAAAAAAACTATCGAAATTTGACCACCGGTTTTCAAAATATAATTTGTACAATTGTGTACATTTATATATATTTATTTATATATTTATCATATATTTAATATACACATAAATGAATAGTAGAGTAAAGCTTAAGAGTAAATAATTTAATAAAAATATATTTTATAAAAATTAAAGAATCCCAGTTATATTTTGGGTTGACTTCAACAACTAAACGCGAATAACATATGACAAGATGAACCCAGACATGAACGAGACGTAAGGCTGTGAAAACATTTATCAAGCACGACCTCACCAACAAAAATGAAACCTTTTCCCCACTCGCTTTTGTTTGAAAAAAGTTGTCGGTGGCGGCTTTGTGTGACATGGTATAATAAATAACCGTGTTGGAATAATAGATGTGACATAAGGGAGAGTGGGGGCTTTTTCCATATGTATGGATGTTTAATATAGTTATGTTTCTTTGGACAAACCGCTGACATTTCATGGTAGAATTTTCAGAGGGAAAGTTGACATTTTGAAATTAAAACCTCACTGAAAAAATGTATGAAACACATTTGGAAATATTATTTAGGATTAAAAGAACAGCAATTTTCGCCAATAACAAAAAAGTAACGTTTATATTTTAAACAATTTGTTGTCAGATGTAGTTACTAACATTGATAAGATTTCAATACTTTTTGATTGAGTTTTTAAATTTCAGATATGTATTTAATAAAAGAATATCATTATTAAGAAGACTTTTATTGAAATAATATAAACTAGTAATTTTAAAATTCAATGAACATAACTTTGTTAGAAATATATCCGTGAAACTTAGGTTTACTTAAGTCAAATAGGTTTTGATTCAATATGGATTTTAGACTGTCATTTTAGCCTTTGGATAAACAATGTTTAAAAAAGAACAAACCAATAAACGGTTTCAAAAATCATAAACCATTGACACAACTTGGGATGAACTCAGATTTAATCTTCTCACTAGGCGTTTCCCTAAAAAAATATGCGCTTATAGGGCGTGGTATTATTGGTTCGAACCCATTTACCCCTGTCGAAACTAACCATTTTTATGTGGTTGGACGTTTACACCATAAAGATATTAGCCTCTACTAATGGAAGGTAAAGAGGTATTATTAAGTTATGAATTTATCTGATATGGTTCGGCCAGCTCGATGTATGTACATAATGGATCAAATTATCACATGAATGTAATTAAAGTTAATTAGGTTAATTAAATGTAGCTGCATTATTAGCTTCATCTACATCCGTTTAGCCATACGCTCGTATATTCTTCTTACATTACACATTTCATCTTAGTTCTTAAGGTAGAATTGAAAAAAATGCTGAGGCCAATATTTTTGTAGTTTTTATATAAAAATAAATATAATACATTAAATAGAATATTACTTCAGTAGATGTGTTTTGATTTTGATTTTTCTTACGTATAATTACCTCAATATTTCTTGAATATTTGCAATATGGCCACTCCAAATTTGGAATAAAATTTAAGCACTATTCCCGGTTTCCTCGAAGAAAAAAAACTTTTCCTCCAGTTGCGAGACTAACAAATGATTCTTAGTGAAAATGTTTAGTAAAAGATGTGTTGAACACGCTACCAAATTTTAGTACATTTCAAGTATTGATTATTTCTACTAGATGCCTAGGTCAATAGAATATTGGAGTCCTTCACAATTAATTCTAATTACAACCTTTACTTATGTCTTACTTAAAACAAATTAAATAACTTCAATATGGGTCTTAAATAGAAAAAAGTGTACATACAAATTGCAAGAAACAATTACCTTAACTCACTTTTCTTTAAATCTCACTTTAACCATTTCAAACAAAATGAATTCTAACTGGGACAATTTTTTAACCAAAAACCGAGTCAATATATCACGTGGTGACAAGATCCCAAAATTAGTTTTTTGTGATATATTCTATCCAATTATTTTTCCACCATATTTTACTATCGATATGATCTATTCCTATTTTAGATGCGCTATTAAGGTAAGGATGAGGAAAGTATAATTTTGAGAAAATGTATCCATATTCGTACCATTTAGGCAGAACCAATCTCAATATTTGTAGCCAGGATTCGAAACCTTGATCTTCCCATAACCGGCAAACCATACTAGGAGAACCCGGCGGGTTACACACGATTCTATTTATTTACAAGGTGAAATGTTACTAGAACTGATTATATAATAAGTTCAGCACAGTGTCGCTATCTAAAAAGTATTTTGTTTTTTTATAACCACATATTACTACCTGTTCAGGTTATACGTATGTATAATAATTACTCTAATGAGGTATGGATGAGGGAGGATATGTGCCCAAGAAGAGTGGGAAACCATTAAAGATAAAACCACCCTCAGTAGACTCGACCTGAATTCGAATACCGATATCCTCGCCATCAACAGATGAGACTAACACGAGAGTTATGCCTTAGACCGTTTGACCACTGAAGTGTTTTTTTATTTTTTTAAATATTTAAATTTTAGTTTAAAAACTATATAAATCCACAACTAACGTACTAACTTCAACAAGTTGAACGTGTTTTAGCATCAGAACGTTTGATCTTATTTTAATTGGATGATCTAGTAAAGTGTTGGTGGTGAATGGATGGATAATAGTTTAGCACTTTTAAAATCTATAATTATAATTAATTGAATACTACAGCTAATATTATTTACCTCAGTAATTAATTTAAAATATCGTACAAGGTGGGAGCGAAACAATTAGACGATTAGTAACTTGAAAATTAACAGTTTGGTTAAAAAGATAATATTCACTATCTAATAAAAGCAAACTACTTACTACACTTATTAACTTTTTGAAGATAATATCAATCAGGAGAGCTCTACCGGACGTTAGACAAACCTCAGAACGTTGTCCATCACTTTCCTCAACATAGATAGTCTAATTGTTTCCACCCCACACTATTTTATGTCACTGATATTTTATGAGCGGGTAAGTTTCTGTATTTACCAATAACATTTATTCAAACTAGAAACACTAAAAATAATTTCACATAAGCAGTTTGAAAATTAAAGATAAAAATATAAACACAAAAAAAAACTGGGAACATAAATAAGTTCATGGGGAGGTATCAACTAAGAAACTTTATCAAATGACACTTTCCTTTTCAGCGTTAAAACATGGAATGTAAAGACGATGATAAGGGGCGGGAAGCTGGAAAATTTGAAAATGGAAATTTGTGGGGAGGACATTGTGGGCTAAGTCAAAACCAGTGCAAAAATAAAGGTGAAATAATGTTTGTAAATCACACTATGTTCTATTCAGGTGGAAAAAGTGGAGAAAGAGAATTGGTAAGTGATAAAAAAAATGAAGTAGTGAAAAGTGTTACCAAGGAATGTTTTTTAAACTAAACGCTGAACCAGTGAATATTTCGATAGTGCAAGTATACAGGCCAATAAACCGACCACGATGATGTAGAGGTAGAAGAAATATTTGATGAAATTTGAGTAATCCCAACATGAGGGAAGGTAGTTAAGACACCAAAATCATGGTCGACTGGAACATTGGCGTCGGAGAAGTACTGGAGAGGAAGATTATAAGGCCACAAGGACTAGGGTAGAATATGCTACTCTAATTCTGCCAGAGAAATGTTACTGTGATAACAAACACCTGGTTCAAGAAACGTAAGACAAAAGTGTACACGTGTAAGAGCACAGGAGATACTAGCTAAACTACATCCTTCTCAAAAAACGGTTCAGGAATGGAGTGAAGTATGTGGAGACATTGCCAGGTGCCGACATCGATTCGGACCACAACCTGCTGGTGGCGATCATTGAAACCAGACTGAAGAGTATCAGAGAGACGAACAAGAGAAAGCATAGATGGGACTTAGAAAAATTAATAAGCTAGAGTGATATTGTGAGAAATACAATGAACAAGTTTTGTGAGGTGACAGAAGAGATGCGAAAGTGAAATGGAATAGTATTAAGAATATTTTTGAAGGTGTTGAATGTCAATGTTGGAAAAGTGAATAGGATTAAGCGAAAGCTCCGGGTAGCAACAGAAATTCTTCATAAAATTGAAGAAAGAAGGAAATAAAAATAACTTCAACAAAGAAGAATACATTGGGCTACGCACAGGGTAGAAACTTGAACACTCAGGACGATGGAAAATAAATACTTGGAAAACTATTAAATGTGGTTCTGGAGAAGACTTGAGAAGATCAATTGGACAGACAGGGTAACAAATGAAGAGTCCTAAGAAGAGTGGATGAGAAGAGAACCATTTTAAACGTGATTCTTAGGTACAAAGTAAACTGGATCGGACACACCCTTGGGAGTAACTGCATGAATTTATAAACGGAAAGGTTGAGGAAAAGAGGAGCTTATAAATAAGAAGGATTCAAATATTGGATTACTTGGAGGAAAGAAGAAAATTCTGGGAGCTGAAGGAGGAGGCAGAGGACAGGCTGCATTGGGTGTCTAAGTTCACTGATAAAAGAAATAGACCTGTCGTAAGACAGAGCATATAGTAATAATATTATTAATAATAATAATTTTATGTTTAACAATTAATATAAATGAGAAATATGCATTAATTTACCTATTCCAAATTATTTACCACTCATAAAATATGCAACAAGTTTTATCAATATTTGGGCAACCCTAGCAGTACATACACTCCGTTTACCTTAAAAGGTATAAAGCTTACCTTGACGGCTTTCACTCTGATGCAGAGTATGAGGTAGGGTCATATTCTAATAGGTCGACGTAAAACTGATATCTTTATGGGGAAAATGAGTGAACATTATTATAAACAAATTAAATCAAGTATAGAGTAAGTAGTAAGGTTAAGTCTGTACACTGATGCTATGGCTACGTTGTAAAGCTGATACACCATAGGAGTGTAAGAAATAATCTTTCAAATAATAATTTACGATTATTATAGTACTAAACCTGCAAACCACAATGGTCGGAAAGTTAGCCAAGGATGAAAGAGTTAAATAACTAGTAAACTAGTGGATTGTTACAGTGATCGCTGCAGATTATAGTGTTAAAATATATTTAAAATAATTATTGGAAAAAGTTGTATATAACGAGGCCTCGAGTTCCTTTCTAGTTAAAGGTCTACTCGTCAAAATGTGTTATCTTTCTATGACCCTGGGTACGGGACAGCTTCTGGATAGTTCAGTGGTGAAAACATTGGCGGACTAATCCAATGGTCCAGGTTCCAGTCCCGTTTAGAGGTGTCATTTTTCAAATGAATTAATACATTTCCAAATATTTTGATCTTTTAGTGTAATTTTAAACATAGTATATTATTTTTCCTCTTTACACCAAGATGAAAACCTTAAAACGACCCTTTATGTTTATCTCAACTCCTAACAGTTTTTGGGGGTGGGGGGAAATATTGGATTTACTTTATTAGTAAATTAGATACATATAGTAAAATGTTGGTAGGAATAACTTGGAAAATATAAACATACATGGCTTGGGTCCAAGTCCAGGCGTGTGTGTGTGTATATATATGGCCATGACGTCACTTTTTATAAAGTGAAAATTAGAGGTGTTTTTAGCCAACTTAATTCAAGGTGTAATTAAACTTTGATTTTACCCCAGTCACTGCTACTCTTAAGATCTATAAACTGAGCCATTTACAGCCATCCTACAACTTTCCCAAGTCCTACAATTTCCAACTGAATATTAAAATCCTTACGGAATTATATACTTGGATTCTAATTTTTATAATTTAATCTATACATCCCTTTGATGCACGGCTTAAGGTCCAACCTGTCAAGTTCTCGAATATGACGTTACGTCCATAGCAGGGGGGCAATTTTTAGGCATGCTCTGTTTACTTAGTAATAAGTATACTCCTCAAACCTTTGGAAACCGACATTTCTTACAAGTTTTGACAGACATAGTGTATTGGGGAATCAAACTAGTTCTGTACATATAGGGGCCACACACACACATATATACCTACAACAAGAAGCTAGATTGCTAGACCAACTATTCTCATCCTGGTGTCTGAGACAAACACACAAAGGATCCACAAGACTAAGGTTTCCATGCCAACCAGTGGCATAATACGGAGTAGAGCTCGTTTGGACGTGTCGGCTTTTCAACACCTGTCAGGTATACAAACTGTCATCACTCATAGATAAACTTTCTTTGAGCGTAGACATGTTTCTTATAGTGGAAAAGTTCCTTGGTTAATGATAAATTAAATAATACATTTCATCAACGTTTTTAGTGCCATGCCTATACCGGATTGCGAAGATGTATAGGTTTGTTTAAAGTTTTGTGTGGTAAGAGTGCCACAAATATTTAATCATATATGGAAACTTGTACGGTAAAAATAATCTTTCCCTAACTGTTATTTAAAAAGCGATTCTTCATAATGTTCCATCATTTTTATCCGCATTGTTTTACCGTTTTCCATTTTTAATTTATTTGAAGTATTAACATGCACTTTCCCGACCGAATGATATCAGCACACGACTTATAAACTAACTTAAATCTAGAAAAAACACAACATCCAACCCCCAACCGTTAATTAATCACTGGGGAAACCCACATTTCACCAATGATTACGGTTATCAGTTAGGGATGAGGAAGACTGAATTTAGAGGAAGTGTGCCCGAATTTTTGTGGAAGTAGAGTGGAAAACAACTTTGTAAAAACCCACCTCAGTTCATCCGACCAGGATTCAAACCCCTATCTCCCTGTCATCGTCATTCAAGTCTAACACGAGAGCGATGCCTTAGACCGCGCGGCCACCGAATCAGGTTAAGTGAACTGTTTTAAAACATAGAGTAATGTCCTCGCTTTAGTAATAAAATACTACCCTACCTATCGGGTAGCGCCTGAATTATCGCAAATCTGGAAAGCCGATCATAGTGGATCATGGAACTTTGAACAGTAGAAGATGGGGACGATCAGATCGGCTCTTGGCGCAGTAAGACTTCAGTTTCATCTTCGAGATTATGTTAACCTACAACTTTACGACCCTCTTTTCTTCCCTCTCCCACTTTATATAGATCCCACGACCGCTCTGTATATTATAAATGTTCCCTCTCTTAACGACCTAGCTAGTTTATATGACCAATCGTGTTACGAGACAAGCTAGGACTGTGTCTAATGCAATAATTATTGGCAGCAAATCAAGTGCTAGGTATATCTAAAAACAAATGGTTTGGAGCACCACGCAGACTTTCCACAGCTTCTGTCTTAAAACATACATTTATTAAAAACTCGTAAGATTCGTGGAACCAAATAATAGGTCTCTGTACATTGTTGTAGAAACAATGCACCAAAGATCATAAATAAAATAAATAAACTGCTACTTAACTCTATGTATATGGTATTAGGAACACTGTTACAGAAAAATTAAGAAAAGAGAAACATCTTTGTCCTCCAAAGAGGATAAGAATCAAATTCATTTTCAAAGATCTGAATTTAAGAAAAAATATATATATAAATATATATATGCTTATAGCTCAGGATTTTTTGTTCTTATAAAAATATATTTCAAATAAAAGATTCACATTTAATATTAGTACAACTTTACAATGATAAGTTATTTCGTATCTCAAATATTTGCAGAAAGATTATCAAAATTGGAAAATTTTCTTGATTTAAAGTATCCTCAAAATTATTTTCATGAGAAAATGAGGGTTGCCATCTTATTTATAGTAATAAACATTGTCGAGATTTATTATTATTATTATTAGTACCGCGTCTTACTACCCGTTCGGGTTATACGCACTTACGCTAATGTGTAATGGTAGGGTGATTGTGAGATGAAATGAAGGACCTACAGTTTAACGTGGAATCCGAACCACGGTGGTGGCCTGGCATTCCCCACATTATCGAGATATAAAATTTAATCAAAATCATTTAGAGTAAATTTTGATAAAATCGGGTTTTTCTTCACTTTTTTACTTTCAGTAAACTACCCTTAAATTTAGGGTTAGATATCTAATTCCAAAAACCCTCGGGACACTGTATGAAAGCTCCAGATAGCAAGTTTGATCCCAATTAGTAAAATAGTTTCGGCTCTAGCTCGAGGTACAGACAGACAGACGGACAGATGGACGGACGGCATCGCCAAAACTATTTTCTTGGTTTCAGGGGGTCATAAAACGTATACAATTATCAAAATCTTGAGTTCGATATTTTTGACGATTACAATATTTTATTTCTCTTTCTACCACCCTCAAAATTAGTATTTCCCAAAAAACCAATATACGTATTTATTTGTCATATCAAACAAGATATCCCCTTCAAACGAAATTGTCACTTCCGAAAAGTTTTAAATTTTTGAAAATATTTTTTTTTAATTACCTTAAATTGAGGGCTAGAAACCAAAATTACGCCCTTAGGTATAAAAATTTAAGAACTAAATTAATTTGAACTAGATCCATTAAACGATTCCAGATATAGGCACAGAGACAGACAGACATGGAGACAGACAACATTGTAGCATCAATTTTTTGGGGTTCAATATTCATCATGATTTCTAGTTCGAAAACGTGCTCAATTACACTAGTTTATCTATATGAATAAGTAAAAGGTAAACGTTAAAAAAAAGTTACAAATCAATCTAATAAGCTGGTAATAAAAATCCAAAACACACTAATTCGATCAAGATTGCGTTTGGTTACTGAACCAAGGAATCGGGTTCGATGCGCAGCACAGCTTTTATAACTTGCAAAATTTGGGGTTTTCTCCTTTCATAGTGTTGAATCGTCAGTCGGGAGATTGTATGGTATATCTTCTCTAGAATTAAGTTAGTTTGTATGTCTTGTGCTGATATATTTGGTATATTTATAAAGAGCACGTTAAATACCTTAAATAAATTAATAATGTTAAAAAAACGGAAATTAAGCTGATCGCTTTATCTTTAGTATACAACGACCCAATATGTTTTAGCAGATTATTTGGTACTATGATTAAATATTTCCATATAAAAATAACACTATCTAATCAACTTCTTTTAATTCACATTTTCAAGAATATATAGTGACCTGGTGGTCTAGGGGTAAGGTGTCAGACTTCTGTGCTGGCGGCCGGGGTTCAATCCTCAGTCCCGGCACAGATTTATCTGATTACCAAACCCTTCCTTCACCTCTGACAAGACGTGTATTAATCACAACTTGTGAATGTGGGGAATGCCAGGCCTCCACCGTGGTTCGGATTCCACGTTAAACTGTAGGTCCTTCATTTCATCTCACAATCACCCTACCATTACATATTAGCGTAAGTGCGTATAACCCGAACGGGTAGTAAGACGCGGTGCTAATAATAATAATAATAATAATAATAATAATAATAATAATAATAATAATAATAATATATAATTTTCATAAAACTTAAACAAAGATATAGTGAAGAATTTATAGAATATTTAAATTAATAAATCAACTTTGAAATTTGTCTACTAAATAATGTGGGTATATATGTAAGAGGTAAATTTATTTTCAGACATGAGACTAAAAACAAAAAGAATTTCAAACATGTACTTAAGGTTGGTAAGCCTGTACGTGAGAAACTTCAGTTGAATAGTTTTATAAAAGTTTTCATGAAAAACACGTCTCGCTAACACTGATTAAAGATTAAAGTAAAGTTTTTACTTTGCTGCTCGGAACAGAAAATATAAGGATGTTATATTCCCCGCCTCTTTACCATGAATACAGGGTGATTAAAAAAAACCTGAATTATTTCTGCAGAGTAAATATGTTACTTGCGCTAATCAGGGATAAAAAAGGTAGAATACAAAGTAAGTGTACCCGTATTCTTATAGAGAAAGCCGCCTCAGTGGTATAGTTAACTGACGCTCTGGTTTAGTGTTGAGCTAGACTGCCGAGTATGGGGCGATCACAATTCGAATCTTGGTCGGATGAAATGAGGGTAATTTTTCCTAATTGGTTTCCCACTCTCCCTCCACACAGATGTGGGTCCACTTCCTCCAAATGCAACCTTCCCAATTCCTAATCCATTAGCGTAATTAGTACTTAAGCATACAACCCGAACGGTTAGTAAGACGCGGTGCTATAATTTCTTACGGAGAAAGAGCGGGAAACGATTTAAATAAAGCCATCCAAGTACACCCTGCTGGGTTTCGAACCTTGTCCTCCCGGTCATTGAAAAATCATGTTAAAGGTGTGTGTGGTCTACTAGAAAGTTGAAGTAATGTGGCGATATCGTTTTTATAAAACTTTGTTATGTAAGAGTAGGAAGGGATGGTTGTGTGTGCGTGTGCGTGCGTGCGTGCGTGCGTGCGAGCGCGTGCGTGCGTGCGCGTGTGTGCGTGCGCGTGCGTGCGTGCGCGTGTGTGTGCGTAAGAGAAAGAGCGGGTGGTTAGGGGGTGGCTGTGTTATAAAGTGAGCCAAACTAAACGTGACCTTTGAATAGTAAAATTAAGGTTTAATAGAGTTTGTCATTATTGATGCTTTACACACTCGAGTATTCGACAGCTTGGCTCAGTCGGTAGTCGTGTTAAGGGTCCTGGGTTCAATTCCTGGTTTGACTTAAAAACTTATTATTGGTGGAATGTGGGTTCAACCTTTCACGGTGATTAATTAACGGTCGTGGATTGAGTGTTGTGTCTGTTCTAGTCAAAAGCACCCACTCTCACATAACTGTATAAGACAGCCACCCAATAGTAAAATATCGAGCTTGTTTGATATAATATGCAAATAAATACATACATTTTATAACTTGTTTTAATATAATAGAGTATCGATAACGTCAGTCAAATCATTTATAAACTAGATCTGGAGTGCTTAAATTAGCTTAATTTAATTATAAGCAAGCCAAATGACAGATTCATTCTCATTTGGTGGACAGAATCAACCAATTATAAAACCTGCATCGGTGGCCGCATGGTCTGACGCGCTACTCTCACAGTATTATTATTATTATTATTATTATTATTATTATTAGCACCGCGTCTTACTACCCGTTCGGGTTATACGCACTTACGCTAATTTGTAATGGTAGGGTGATTGTGAGATGAAATGAAGGACCTACAGTTTAATGTGGAATCCGAACCACGGTGGAGGCCTGGCATTCCCCACATACATTATTATTGAAATAAGACATTTAAAAAAAAAGGTTATTTTAGTTGAAGATAATAGTACTCGTATTTCATAGTTTGTAACAATCAAAGACCCACATCTGTAGGCGAGTGGTATAAGGCGTTAAGTTTTCTCAGACTGTATTAGCATTTAAGAGGAGGCTAGGGTTTTAATCCCAACATTTTTTTTAAAGGAGAATTTTTTTTTGGTATTCATTTTTCTGTGATTTCCCACTCCTTAGTTTATTACCAAGGAATAGACGGGGTTGGGGAAGGGAGGGGGTGGGAGTATCTAACAATTTCCGAGAAAAATCCAGCCCTTCTCTATTCCCACCTTATTACGTGCATGATTTCAAGGTCGCGTTAAATATTCACAACTATAGATTAATAATTTTATAGAAAGGTTTTTTCTGGATTTTGCCACACGACCTTTATTTGAAGAGCATATGTAATGACTAATGACTTAACAAAACCACTTCCATTAAATACACACTCAAAGGTGTTATAGATCCAACATGTAGGAACACAAAATGGCTTCAACCTCATTTGGTCTTGTTTACCGGTGATGGGTGGGCAGAGGTTCGAATCTTTACCAGCAATAATATTTTTTTTCACTCTACTTACACGTAAATGCGGGTACATTACCTCCCCGTTTACAGCAATTTAATATTACAAAAATGATATCAAGGGTAAAGACTCACGAAGCTTCCAGAACATCAGTTGAGTGAGGGCAGACAAAGCCTAACCATCAGGATAAAGACAGTAATACTACAAGGAAAACGTGTAACATCCTCATATATAATTAGACTCAGTTATAAGATAGTCAATTAAAGTTTAGTATAGCCTAAAGAGATAAAAGGAACAACTAAAACAGAAGTATTATATAATAAAAACATAGTAGAATAATGAGATCCATCGTAGAGTTTCAAGACGATTTGATATAGTGGCCAGTGCACCTAATTACAAACCTAGGGTTCCGGGTTAGATTCCCGGATGGTACCATGGGTATTTTTTTTCCGAAAAGGGGAACTATCCCAACGGTCACCAGGATTTGGTTAGTGGGGTTTCCGCGTCTTACTATCCGTTCGTGTTATACGCTTTAAGTACTAGTTACGCTAATGGATTAGGAATTGGGAAGGTTGAATTAGAGGAAGTTAAACCGCATTTGCGTGGAGGGAGAGTGAAAAAACATTTAGTAAAAGCCACCCCCAGTTCATCCGACCGAGATTAGAACCTCGATCTCCCCGTCCTCGGCAGTCGAGCTCAACACGACTAGCGCGTTAGCTAACTACGCCACTAAGGCGGGTTCCGATTCATACATCTCTCCCGGAAAAAGATACCATACGTCAAAAAAAATATTCATAAGTCATAAAACATGGAGAAAATTTTTAAAAAATTCTAACATTATATTGCTATCCCTTGAGTTAAATACAATTTTTTTTTTAATTTCCTGTCCTTCAAACTATTAATATTTTGAACAATTATTGATATGATATTTCTTTTTATATCGTTTCTCTTTTGAAATGATAAGTTCACGACCGATCTGGGCAGTACATTTATTACTATCAGACAGGCCAGAGAATTCGAGTAGACTATTTTGTATCATTGTTAAAATTGCTACTCCCCCTTTCACAATGATAATCTAATGGAGGTGCACTATTTGTTGTGTTTGTAGGAGAGTCGAGTTAGTAATTCTGATACTGATGCACTATTTATTACTATTAGTATTTTCACAATATTTTACTACTCGTTCGGGTTATTCATATAATATTACTATCACCTCGTCTTAGTACCTGTTCAGGTTATACACATATATTATAATAATTACTCTAGCAGGGTAGAAATGAAGAAGGAAACGTTTTAGAGGTAATATACCCGCATTTACGTGGAAGGAGAGTGGGAGATTAGTTTAGGGAAATACCTCAGTATACTCTACCGGTATTCGAACCCCGATCTCCCCGTCATCAGCAGGCCAGTCCAACACGAGAGAGACGCTTTAGTATTTAAACCATCCGGCCACTGAAGCGGGTCAAATATATATTAATTACGCTAATTAGGTAGTAATGAGGAGGTTTAAATTTGAGAGGAAATGTACCCGCCCTCGCATGGAGTTATAGTGTGAAATAATTTAGTATAATAACCCTCAATACACCCAGCTGGGAATCAAGCTATGATCTTGCGGTCAAAGCACAAAACCATTAAAATCAGAAAAGTTAATGAACTTTACATTTATATTCAGACCGCTTGCCTACCGATGCAGGTCTAATAAAATCATTTGGTTTATACTTTGCACCTCAACTATGCCCAATCAAAGATATAAGAAAAACCACTAACCAACTTCCAAAAACCTGTCCCTTAATGACTCGGCTATTAATAGGCATCCATCCCTTCATTTAACTTTTCTCTCTTCAACTTCTCGTCCGTCTTGTTTGTCTATTCCAACTCATGTATACGTTCTCTCTATCCCTGTTCCTCATCGCTCAAGAAGTCTTCTCGAACTTCCTTTCTACAGCCAGTCAGCTAGTCACGTGCACTGCCTTATTAATCATTCCGCGAGGAGTTTACCGGCGGAGCGGGATGAAAAATTACATCACATCCAACACGATAAAAAAAAAAGTTTGAGGGAAGAAATGATGAGTGTTCTTTTAACTACAAGTTTTATGTTGAACTTTACATTACATAAATAAAGTTAAAATAGGAGGGTTGAGCCCTTTTCTATCTTGATATGGAAGCCAGATAGGCCTAATACTCAGAAAGTTAATATTTATTCAACGTGTATCAAGCCTAAAAACTTTAGTATATACATACATATATAATAATAATAATAATAATAATACTTAGTACCGCGTCTTACTACCCGTTCGGGTTATACGATTTAAGTACTAATAACTCTAATGGATTAGGAATTTGGAAGGTTGAATTAGAGGAAGTGAACCCGAATTTGCGTGGAGGGAGAGTGGAAAACCATTTAGGAAAAACCACCCCCAGTTAACCCGACCGAGATTCGAACTTCGATCTCCCAATCCTCAGCAGTCGGGCTCAACAAGACAAGCGCGTTAGCCAACTACGCCACCGAGGCGGGTCATACACATATACACACATACATATACACACATACATACTTACATACACACACACTTACATACACACACACTTACATACACACACACTTACATACACACACACTTACATACACACACACTTACATACATATACACTTACATACATATACACTTACATACATATACACTTACATACATATACACTTACATACATATACACTTACATACATATACACTTACATACATATACACTTACATATACACTTACATATACACACACATACGTACATACTTACATACATACATGCATACAACAATGAAGCCACGTTTTACATAGACTACAGCTTCCTTTTGATTCACACACTCTACCTTCATATATTTACTTCGTCACTCGGACCACATTTATCCTCTCAACATGTCCAAACCAACGTAACACCCTTCTTTCTCACTGACCTACTAGACTCACTTTCAAACCTCAACTCCTTCAGCACCCATTCATTACTGTGTCCATTCGAGTTCTAACAGTCCGTGACTCAGGCCTTATATACAAATTCTCAGAAAGTATGTTCAATAATAAAAATAAAAATATTTTGACACATATTTCTCATTTGCGATACATCTGTGCGCATTAGATTTTTTTCACTGCATCTTACTACCTGTTTGGGTGAAAAGCATAGTAGTGTTTATGTTAGATGGTCGAATTCGGTTATCTTTGAGTAAAGTTCTCGCCTCAGACCCGATTTTCGTGGATTCAAACCCAGCCGGGGTTGACGGAGTTTTCTTGAGCGACAAAAATCCGTAGCACAACTTCCTTCGGAGCGGAAGTAAAGCCTTCGTTCCGGTGTTGATTGTGGCATGTAAACTAACCCTGGAAGGTTTGTGAAAATACCTTTTCCGGGCAAAATTTGTAATCCCTTTCTCTCTCGGTTATAGAAAATCTCGTGCGCTGATATAATCAGTCGACCCAGAGATTGTACGTCAAATACCTCAGATAAATGAATAAGTAAAAAGTTATGATAATGAGGTATAATTTAGAAGAAATGTATTTAATTTGCGTGGATGAAGAGGGGTAAAAAAAATTTAGGAGAATAAATCCTCAGTACATCCAATCGGGATTCGAAACCCCGATCTACCCATCACCGGCAATCCAGTTTGATAAAAGAGTGATGCGTTAGACCATGCGACCAAAGGGGAGGTCGGGGTTCATATCTTTACTGAGAGTACGGAGGATGTTAATTTATTTCCCACTCTTCCTCCAAGAAAATGCGGAAACATTTTCTGTATAAACTATCTTCCTCAACCCTACCACATTATTGTAGTTAATATATGTATACAATTCAAACTGTTAAAGAGACAAGGTGGTAAATAAAAGCCTCTGACGAGTCGATTAAACATAGGCCTAATGGAACATTATCTCCCGGATAAGGTAGGGGTGCCCGGATTTTCACTCCTTTTAAAGAAATTATTTTTAAAATTCAGGTCCTTTATTATATTATTGATTTGGTTATTTTACTGGCATGGTTTTAGTAGGAATAAAAATAAAGTTGTTTTGTTGAGTAGTCTAATATTTTAATATATTTTATAGCACCGCGATTTACTACCCTTTCGGTTTATACGCCAATGTACACTAATGGGTTAGGGATTAGGAAGGCTTAATTTATAAGAAATGCACCCACATTTGAGTGGAGGGAGAGTGAAAAATCATTTATTAAAAACCTACCTCGGTGCACACGACCGGTATTTAAACCCGATCTCCCCATATTCGGCATTCTAATTTAACACTAGATTAGCGCGTTAGATCACGCGGCCACAGAAGCAGGTTTGATTTATGTTATTGGGTGACCTGGCAGTCTAGGGGTAAGGTGTTGGACTTCTGTGCTGGGGGTCCGGGGTTCAATCCTCGGTTCCGGCACAGATTTATCTGATTACCAAACCCTTCCTTCACCTCTTGACAAGACGTGTATTAATCACAACTTGTGAATGTGTGGGATGCCAGGCCTCCACCGTGGTTCGGATCCCACGTTAAACTGTAGGTCCTCCATTCCATCTCTCAATCACCTTACCATTACACATTAGCGTAAATACGTATAAATCGAACGGGTAGTAAGACGCGGTGCTAATTATAATAGTAATAATGTTTCACATTCTGCCCAATTATTGATTGTTACCATATTGAATGAGCCCAAAAACCCATAGAATATGTAATAATACAAACTATTCTACTCGTACGATTCAATTTGACTAGCAAATATCGGGTATATTCACACTGTGTGTTTACACTATGTAACAGTCCTATTTCAATAGGAAGGACCTTTCAGAAAATAAATATATTTTATTACAAAGTTGATAAACATTTTACTATATTATCATGTTATATTATGTAGGTATATTGATTATATATATATATATATATACATATTATATATATATATATATATATAATCAATAGATAGTTCCAGAACACGTGACTTGACTTATGACTACGTTAAAGTAGATCTAGTAACTCTTGTATAGGTGTCTAATAAGGCCTTTCTATGAAAATTGGACTGTAGTAAAATGAGAATTATGCGCCCACAAATGTTCGAGTTGACGCGTTCAAGCTTGCATCGTGTCTAGTGGATTAGCAAGAATGTGCATTCAGACATCACTAGGCATTGAATACTTAATATAATACAATTACATATTAAGATGTATACTATCTCAAACCGTTAGTGGGCCCAACATATTAAAAATAGAAAGAGAACATGAACTTATGGTTTCAAAACTAATTCTCAATTATTAGTTAAACAACAATGGTTTTTCCTCTAAAGATACATACAATACATTGATTGTAGCTTATACGACAGACGGAACAACTAGTCATTATAAAGTTTGCCATAGGGTTACTAAAATTACACACGTGTAAATGATTATCAAGTAAAATCAATATTATTATTGATAGAATACAACAATAAATCTGTTTCATCTAATTATATTTTAGTACTAATGAATATGATTACTTTATAAAGGTTTTGACTACTCACGGTAATTTCAAAGTATTTTACAAACGAGTTAGGTACACAATCAATGGACTATACACCTCGATAATTTAAGAAGCTCTCTTAAAACAATAACTCATGTTTAATTTAAATCAACTATAATCTTACCTTTTTAAAATCACAAATGAATTGTCCCTGACGACACTTATTTGAAATGTATCTCGTTCCAACGTCCATGTTGAACATACAATTGTAACCGCCGTTGCTATGTTTATTTCGCGAACAGATATTTAAATTGAACCCTTATTCCAAATGAGCTATTCGAACTCTCCTACTCGAAGTGATCTAACGTCCAGTTCAAGGTGACGTGACATCAAAACAATCGGGTTTCTTCGGCTGATATCGGTCACAGAAACGAAGTGAAAAAACAAAAGAGAGCGACTCATGACTACCATGATAAAGAGTATTCTGGTTCATGTTCAAGATTTATTTAATTTTCGTTACCGCGTTTTACTACCATCTGAGAATATATGCATAGTATAATTAATAACATTATAGTGTTGGAAGGAAGAGGTTGAATTTTGAGAAGAAGAACTCGCAATTGTACGCAGGGATAGAGGGAAATGACTTGGGGAAAAATCACAATTATTTCACCCTAACGATATTTAAACTCTAATCACCCGGTCATCAATGGTTCAGTCAATTTCGGGAGTGATGCCTCAGCTCAGTGTGGTCCAACTGATGGCCCGTGACCCTAATGCGGCCCGCGTTCACTGAAAATAAGGCCATCACAGTGTCCCGCAGGAAAATTAAAGGGAAGACCTCACTGGTAGATGGGAAATAGATAATCATTCAAATAAATACATTTATTTAAAAAGGTTATGATAGCATTTTATTTATTTATTTTATTAGTTAAAATATGTATATTATAGATAACAAATTTATAATTTTAAGTTATTTTGTGAAATCGGGCCTGCATATTTCATAACACATATTTGAGAAAATAATAAACCTTTTTTAGCAGAAAAATTTGAAAGATTCCCCCCAACAATAAAGAAAAAATACAATTTTTGTGTACGTATTGAAGATAATTGTTTATTAAGTGTAATTTGTGGGCCGATATTAAGTTTATGGGGTAGCTAAATTAAGTAGACGTATATGTCGACCCGTGGTGCAAACTGATAATCATATTAGGCCTTTGTGATGAAAAACGGTGGCCCACCCTGCCTTGATCCATTCGACTACCAAAGCTGATTTTCACTCTCAATAAAATTAACAGGTTTTTTTTTAGCACCATGTCTTACTTTCTACCCGTTCGTGTCTATACGCTTTATGTACTAATTACGCTAATGGCTTTAAGTATGAAGAAGCTTATATTTTGAAGAAGTTTACCTGAATTTTTGTGGATGGAGAGAGAGTGTAAGGCCATTTTGTAAAATCCACCCTCAGAACACCCGATCGAGATTTGAACCTTAATCTCCCGGTCATCGGCAGTCTAAGTTTTCTGCAAGGATGATGCCTTAAACCATGCGGTCATTGAGTTGGATAGTTAAAAGTTGTTATGTGCACAGCCCACATAGCACTTTAACTTGTTTTCGTATTATCAGATTCATACGCGAAATTTAACATGATATAAAGTCTGGTGTAATCATTTAAAGCGAAATATCAATGTCTAATGTACTTTTTTTTCAAAATTATTTAACGTGCACTTTCTGAACTGAATGATTATATCAGCACACGACTTGTAAACTAATTTAAATCTAGAACAGACACAACATCCAGTCCCCGGCCGTTGATTCATCACTGTGAAAGGGTAAACCCACATTTCACTAACGATCATTTTTCCGGCCATGTCAGGAATCAAATCCGGGACCTTTAACTCAGTACTGTGCTGGCGGCCGGGGTTCAATCCTCGGTCCCGGCACAGATCTATCTGATTACCAAACCCTTCCTTCACCCCTGACAAGACTTGTATTAATCACATCTTGTGAATGTGTGGAATGCCAGGTCTCCACCGTGGTTCGGATTCAACGTTAAACTGTAGGTCCTCCATTTCATCTCACAATCACCCTACCATTACACATTAGCGTAAGTGTGTATAACTCTAACGGGTAGTAAGACGCTGTGCTAATAATAATAATAATAATAATAATAATAATAATTTAACTCAGTAGACAGACTGAGCAAGATTGTCGGACCTTGGATGTATTATTTAAGTCATCTTGATTTGACTCGCATCGGTGAGCACGCGGACAAAGGCGTAAGTCTGGCTATTATAGTCTAAAAGGAGATTTATATTACTATAACCCGCTTCGGTGACTGCGTGATCTAACGCGCTAATCTCGTGTTGGACTGGACTGATGAAGACGGGAAGATCAGGGTTCAATACCGGTCGCGGAAACTGAGGGTTTTTTACTAAGTGGTTTTCCACTCTTCCTCCACGCAAATGCGGGTGCACGTCCTCTGAAATAAGTATTCCCGATCCATAACTCATTAGTATAATTAGTACATAGGCGTATAACCTGATCAGTTAGTAAGAGGTGGGGCTAAATATATATATATATATATATATATCCACCGTGGTTCGGATTCAACGTTAAACTGTAGGTCCTCCATTTCATCTCACAATCACCCTACCATTACACATTAGCGTAAGTGTGTATAACTCTAACGGGTAGTAAGACGCTGTGCTAATAATAATAATAATAATAATAATAATAATAATTTAACTCAGTAGACAGACTGAGCAAGATTGTCGGACCTTGGATGTATTATTTAAGTCATCTTGATTTGACTCGCATCGGTGAGCACGCGGACAAAGGCGTAAGTCTGGCTATTATAGTCTAAAAGGAGATTTATATTACTATAACCCGCTTCGGTGACTGCGTGATCTAACGCGCTAATCTCGTGTTGGACTGGACTGATGAAGACGGGAAGATCAGGGTTCAATACCGGTCGCGGAAACTGAGGGTTTTTTACTAAGTGGTTTTCCACTCTTCCTCCACGCAAATGCGGGTGCACGTCCTCTGAAATAAGTATTCCCGATCCATAACTCATTAGTATAATTAGTACATAGGCGTATAACCTGATCAGTTAGTAAGAGGTGGGGCTAAATATATATATATATATATATATAAATATGTATATGTACGAGTATATGTTATTATGGTAATATTAATTGGATTCTAGTTTAAATTTCGCATTTATATAAGTGCAACTAAGAGACTCTAAAATCAGAGTTAGGTTCATTCAATAATGAAATATCCAAGCCGATTTTATATTCAGATAAGTTACCAACTATCCCCTGACAAAACTAATTTCCCAAACTGATCAACATCAAAGAGAGACTAGTTATAATAGGATGCCTTTTATTCCTAACAAATCACACTCGTTTGTATTGATGATGACGAGTATAAATTCTCGTCACGTTTCAAAATTCCGAAAAAAATAAATAGTACCTCAAAGCGTATTCATACACACCTTCAAATAGAATTCACCAAATGTAACGTATAAAAAAAGACGAATTGTGGAGTAACAAAAATATTTTTTTTTAGCCTGCAACGCTTTTTCAGACGAGTTTTATATTTCCCATTTTTGAGAATTACTATCTTAATATATCATAGTTTTTCTCCCACATATATATTACTTAAAGTCACCGATACGTAATTGCATCCACTTAAGGGGGGATGGAAGGGGATGTGAAGAAAAACCAATTTTTTTGCAGTTTTTACGGCGAAACAATTTTTTTGGGCCAAAATAAATAAAATATTGCTCCAGTACAAACACATAAATTAATTTTCTTCACATGACGACCTCGAAATTTCTCTAATATCTGTCTCTGGAATTTAATTGACAAATTTTTTTTCTCCAATTAAAGAGTTTGTTAGATAATGCGACAATGCTCATGAGTAAAGACAAATATTAAGGAACTGTTTATATTAACATGTGAAGAAAATTAAACTATTTTTGTACAGGAAGGTGACCTGGTGGTCTAGACGTAAGGAGTCGGACTTCTGATCTGGGGTCCGGGGTTCAATTCTCGGTCCCGGCACAGATTTATCTAATTTCCAAACCCTTCCTCCACCTCTGACAAGACGTATATTAATCACAACTTGTCAATAAGGGGAATGCCAGGCCTCCACCGTGGTTCGGATCCCACGTTAATCTGTAGGTCCTCCATTTCATCTCACAATAATCTTACCACTACACATTAGCGTAAGTGCGTATAACCCGAACGGGTAGTAAGATGCGGTGATGGTAACAATGGACTGGAGCAATATTTGATTTTTTTAACAACCAATTATTATAAAAACTGCAAAAACACTGGTCTTTTCTCGCGTCCCCTTTCATCCCATCTTAAAGAAATTCACACCGGTGATCATTTGATCTGAGGCGTCATTATTTAAATAGACCATATCGCCAGTGAAGGGGAGAGGTTCTAATCCCAGTAAGTATAACGGAGGTGTTTTTCCTTTAGTGTCTCAATCTACCTTCACGTAAACGTGGAAACATTTCTTCTAAAGTATACCTTCTTCATACCTTACTCCCCTAAAATAAATATAATGATAGTCCGAAAGTGTATTGAGATGTTGTGCAAACAAAACAAAAATCTGAAAAGAACAAGTTATTTGTATTTGACGAAAGATTACTCAGATATGTAAAATAACCAATTTAATTTGATTATTGATCTTTTTTTTTGTATAAATATGTATTTTAATTTTATTTATTTATTTATTTGAGAGTATTTAACGTGCACTTTCTGAGCCAACTCATCAGTATAGGAGAATTTCTATGAGAGAGCGAAAGGGCTTACCAATTTTTACGAGAAAGGTATTCTCACATACCTCCAGAGTTATTTTACACCCCACAATTGACATGGGACCAACGGTTTTACTTTCACCCCCGAAGGAAGTGTTTATATATATTTTTATCGCTAAAACCCCGGTTGGGCTTGAACCAACGAACATCGCGTCCTAAGGCGAGCACTTTACCCCAAAACCACCTAGGTCGATTTTGTATAAATAAAACCGTGTATAATAAATAGCAAAATTGGATGATTTGAAATCATATATTTCCTACAAGGAAATTTAGACACAAAATAGAAAACCATATTGTTTTTTTTTTTTTACTGGATAATTTATATTACAGATTCCTTACACCCGCTCCAGTTGAAACCTGGTGTAAATATCAAGGTCTTTAGTCTTGTTTAGCAAGGACAGGGTTCAAATTCAGATCAGGTGTACTGAAGGTTATTTATTTAAAAGTTTCCTCACTATCCCTCTTCGTAAATGCGGGCACACTTTCTTTAAATTCAACATTCATAATCTCTAGAACATTAGTGTAAATAGCACATAGTCGTATAACCCGAACTGGTAGTAAGATGTGGTGCTAAGTAAAAATCATGAGTATAATTCGAACGAGGAGTGAAACACAGATAAAAATATATATTAGCAAACTACTGACAAATTAACAACCTAGGAAATTACTCTTAATGTTACACACACACACACACACACACACACACCTACCTACCTGTGCCTACATATTCACTAATTATATTGTATCAGCAAAACTCCCATTACATCCATTACTGTTTCCAGTGTACCGTGGATAGAGACTAGCCCAGCACCAAGAACATCTTTTGTACTCACTCTATTCAACAGACAAACTGGGGTCTCGTATGTTGTCAGAAATTGCGCCACACAACGACCTTTTGCCGTTTCACTACAAAAACTCTGTCTGGAAAGTCGGCGTTTGATTCAATTGTTTCACCTGACTAAAGCAATCGGTGTAAAGAGCGAATGCGCGTTATGGTGAATTTAAGGCCGGGAACACACGAGCGTTGTATTAACGGACGTTGTGGCGTCCGTTGAAACGTCCGTTATTGTATGATATTGAATTAAATGCAGCCAGTCACACGAAAAACGTCCGTACAATTTAACGTCCACACAACGCTCTTGACGGACGAGACATGCTACAACGTACGTTGAACAGTGGCACAGGACGTTGTAGCATATTATGTGACAGTACTGATCCAGACACACGACCGTCAATTTGACGTCCGTTGAGACCATTTTGAGAGGCAATATTTTTGAAGTAGATTATTATAATGGATATAGAACATTTGATATCAGAGATTGAAAAACGTCCTGTTTTGTGGGCTGTAACTAGCAGCGAGTATAAAGACCGTAATAAAAAAAATGAAGAGTGGTTGAATGTTTCCGAAGCAGTAACCGAAGATTTCTTTGCTTCTTTTTTTTTTACGCATTCTGAATGCAGCATAAATGATAACCGCGGCTTCAACATCGTCCATTTTTCTTATCTATTGGTTATTCGGCGTATACTAACGTTCTGTGTGACCAAGGTAATAACGTCAGTCAAAAATAACGTCCGTT
>CABFVZ010001842.1:48840-101745 GCA_902151445.1 Timema monikensis | reverse complement strand
CCCCCCCCCCCCTTCCTTGGCTTTGGCTAAGACGATGTTTTAGTGGAAGAGTTTTTATTAAGTCTTAATAAATAAATCTATCTTCGTTTGAAGAAATAGGGTAAGATTTAAAAAAAGAGAAAGTAATTTAGTGTTCGGTTGCATGATCCAAACCAGAGAACCCGTTAAACAATTATTACATTGGACTATTGAATTTAAAATATCCAACTAAAAATCTAATGGTACATTTTAAGTGTTATAAAAGCAAAAACTTTATAAATTCTTTCATAATGTAAGAGTTGGTTTCACCTATGATGTTATCCTTTTTTTTAAAAAAAAACTAGATATATTTAACCCGGGGATTCTTTGGCACCTAGTTAGGTGCACTAACCACTACACTACGGAGCCAGTTAACGTCATAGATAGTGACAATAAACTTAAGTTTAATATTATTGTGATCTAATAACAGATACAACATAATTTATACATATTTACTTAATTAAGTGCTCATATAGTTCTGATATTGACTTATTTCGTACATCCCGATGAATGAATATAATATATGAGACAATGGATTTATGCAAGAAGTCGAAGTATTTTTTATACCTAATTTAATAAAAATATTTAAATAGATTTGAATTCATACTGAAAACCACATGAATAAAATGGAACATGTAATAGATGTGTAACTCTATTAGAAAATAAGGTCAATATACTTAATTTAGAAGATTCTCGCTGCGTGCTTCATCAAAAGATATCGGCTTGATAAAATTATTAAGGTAAAATTGTAGGGAATGGATGGATGTAACATTTCACTGTTTATTTAATAAGAATATTAAAATATAATTATATTCATAGTTGGATATGGAGATGTAGGCTAATTATATTTCTGTAGCTTTTTGTGAGTCACAATCTATTATAAAAGACAAATTCTTGGGAAAAACTTCTTAAAACTTTGAAAATAAAATATTATTTTTAGAGTAGAAAATTGTAAAAATACACCAAGTTTGAAAATAATGCCACATTATTATTGTTGATTAAAATTACAAAAACTAATTTAATTATTGTAGGCTTGGTTAAATGTTCTAGACCAGTGGATCTCAAACTTTTTTTAGATTTTATTCCTTGGCCATGACTAAAAGTTCAATGTACTCCAAGATTAAAAATTTCCAAATGACAGGCTTTAAAAAATATGACCACATGGTAAATTATTGATCTATTTAATCTATTGGGGGAAAAACATCCATTATCAAAATATTTTAGATGTGACAAAGCTGTTTAGCGAGAATCTTACTGCCAGAAACTTAATCTCTTATTGAGAAGCGTTATGATCAGTTAAAAATATAATTTTACTGTAAAAAGTTTGTAGAAAAGTTTTACACATTTCCTTCACAAATGAGTTCAAAAATAGAGAAAAATAGTAAACCTAAACATAATACTTTCAAATTAAAATTTTTAATTTTAATTCTAGAGCTGAAATATTATGAATCCCTAAGTTTTTCGGTGATAGGGTTGTAGCTGCATGGCTTGGCACAACTTTCTGTTGTCTGGTAATGCAGTTGAAACTTTCAAGCGAAGGTCCAGCTCCAAATTTAGCCTATTGCGGTACTCATTTTGATGAAAAACCACTCTCACAGAGATATTTTGTTGAGAAAGGCATCATAAACTGCTAATGTAGAAGGTGTCAAGTAGATGGTTGAAAATTTTCAGGAATGGGTCAATAGACGAGAGAAAATACGGGGAAAAAGGGGTGGAAATAACCAGATAAGGGTAACTGCCAAGAATTCAGGTTTTACATAAGTCCCTTGTTATTTTGTCAACTTTCCCTTTAAGAGCTGCTTGCTTACCCCGGCGCTTGTTCTGTAGGCTGTAAATAAGAGACCCCCCATTTCTCGACAAGTCTCACCTGTAGAGATACCTCATGCTCTTTCTTGTCTTCCCAGTGCTCCTCGCAGATGAACCTGCCGCAGTTCTTGTTCTGTAGGCTGTAAATAAGAGACCCCCCACCCCCATTTCTCGACAAGTCTCACCTGTAGAGATACCTCATGCTCTTGTCTTCCCAGTGCTCCTCGCAGATGAACCTGCCGCAGGTCTTAAAGAATTCTGTGGGTTGTATCAGCTGAGAGACCAAGGGTATAGGTAGGGCGGTGATTACTGCTATCGTCCACACTATCAGGATGACCACCTTGGCTTGTGTCTTGCTCATTCGTGGTTTGAGTGGCCACATGATGGCCATGTATCTGTCCACACTGATTGCTACAAGGGTGTAGGCACTCACGAACACAGACATCGCCTGAAAAAAACGAAATAATTTATTTGAGGTATTTAACGTGCATTTTCTGAACCGACTGGTTATATCATCACACGACTTATAAACTAACTTAAATCTAGAACAGACACAACATCCAGCCCCCAACCATTAATTAATCACTGTGCAAGGGGAAACCCCCATGATGGAAATAGAACCCATGACTCTTAGATCAGTAGACAGATATACAGACATCTGAACAGACTAAGCCAAAGTGTTGGAAGAAAAAAACCCTAACAATCATGTGTATAATAGACAAATCCTTTCAAACCAAGGCATGTCATAGAGTCCTTTCGTCATAGGTGTGGTGGTGATAACTGACAGATATCAAAGGACGTGAAAAAGGTTAAAAGCAAAACATAATTAAAAATAAATAATTTATTGTGAATGTTTTGATTTCCAAAAGTGAAATCAACTCATAATCTGGCACTGAGGCCTTGAAACTTTGGAATCTCAAAGAAATGTCAGTTCTTAAGGCCAGCATAATTGGAGGTGATTAAGAGCGTTCATCAAAGCAGGCCTAACTCAACTCCCGGCTCGCATATCCGTATGTGTATGTGTGTGTGTACGCACCTGCGCGAAGTATGGGAGTAAAAGGGAAAATAAAAGATATGTGTGTGCAGTGCATGCGTATTTGAATGATTACTCCAACTTTTCCGCAGCGATCATGGGGGACAAAGCGACAAAGTGTATTGTTATAATAACTACAGTATGTCCCTATTATGACAATGAATATTGGTGCTCAGTGCTTATATGCGAGGCCATTCTAAAATGGTCAGATACAGCCTTTTAAATGCAGTTATTATCTAAATATAATTTAATATCTCAACAATTTTCTGTACTAAGAACTTCTATTAACTCTTTGTATCCATTAATGTTTAGTCAGAAATAATCTACGTGCAATTTTATTCGTGTAAATTGACTATTTCTAGCAGAATTTATCAGAGAGTGGATCGGTATATGATGCGCGCTCTTAAAGAAGGTAAATTCTCAAGACTAGGAATGTTGGACTATCTTAGAGGATATATCATTCAAGACTGACGACCTCAGACTTTTATAGAGATAATCCCTCAGGATTAAATTAGAGAGAATCATATTATGCTAGTTGATGTTCGAGGCTCCAACTTTATACTACTCAAGATAAGGTTTCCATATTTACCATTTTAACAAACACAAATCTCTTGACAAGAGTAAATAAAATAGTAATCAAATAATTTAGTGAAGAGTAATTTTCGACACAAAATAAAAAAATGTAGATACATTGGGTTTTTTTATGAGATTTATCTATAATGGTTGTAATACGGGTGTAAAAACTCAAAAAGATAATCTAATAATCTAAACAATATTGGTTTTGCTTTAAGTTAACAAAAGTATGTTGGTTAAAGACCGTAACAAGGTTAACCAAATAGTGTTTGTCAGTTAATACTTTGACGCTATTAGCGTTTATACAAGTTAATTCAACTAAAACCATTCGAACACAAATCCAAAAAATTAAATTACACCACGATGGGCTTGTTCAAAGGCTTTAAACAAAATGAAAGCTCTAATCGCCAAAATTAAATCCATTTATACGAATAAATCAATTACAGTAATACCCGCTTCAGCCGATATATAGTATAAAGGCGCTACTCTCGCAGTAGACTAGACTGACGATGGTAGAGAGATGTAGGTTCGAATCTCGGTAGGGTGTACTACGAGTAGTTTTTTCCACAATTTTCCTATAAATATAACCTTCCTAATCCTTGAATCCATTAGCGTAATTATTATATAATCATAAAATCTGAACGGGTGTTAAGACGTGGTGCTAAAAATAATATTACAGTATGAGTGTATCCTTGATTTTTAAAAATTTTGTTTAAGGTATTTAATGTGGGTACGTTTGGAACTGACTGATTATATCAGTACAATACTTATAAACTAACTTAAATCTAGAAGAGACACGACACCCAGACCCCCCCAGCCATTAATTCATCACAGTAAAAGTAGAAACCTACATTACACAAATGATAAATGTTTCGATCATGCTGGGAATCAAACCCGTGACCCCTAGGTCAGTAGACACATACGCTACCAACTGAGCCAAGGATTAAGACTGTATCCTTGTAAAACAATCATTTTTCAAATCATACACGTTAACAGGAGATTTGAATCCATTTTAAAAGGATCCTTTGAATTTATTGTTGGTGTATTTTTAGATCTACTTTGATGGCTAGAAAATAATGCCTCCAAAGGAGCCTACATAAAAAACCTTATTCCTCGCAAGCTTTCTATAATCACTCAAAAGAGTTGTTATTCATGGACATATCCTCAAGTCAAACCGTTAAAACATTTAATGGAATATTACGACAATTAGGTTAAGTAATGTACACACAAAGGCATAAAAAATTGGTCAAATAAACAGTGTAACATTTATTGAAAGTTAGTTTATTAACGTACTCGTTCTGAACTAAATGATGTTGAAATGACACGACTCAAACTAATTTAAATATACAACAGACAAAACAATCAGTCTAAAGTAAGTCGAGTAATTATGTATCAAAGTGAAAGGGGAAACCCCGATTTAATATAGCCGGAAATAGAATCTGAGACCAATAGTTGACAAAATGTGCTCAACTGAATCAAATAGTCATCCTACTGTTTTGTTTTTTGTTGGTTTTTCATTTGAGTATATACATATCTTAAGAACGTATTTTAAAATGAATTATTATCAGTTTAATGGCGAGTAAAATGATTTGTTACTTTGAACATCTACAACAGACACGTTATTTCCTCCGTTAACACTTCTTTCTACTGAGCTAAGGGTCTCGGAATCGACTTCCGCCACTGTCGAATCTTGATCATTTATAAACTTTGGAGTTTCTTGTCACAAAGGTGGCACCCTGTAAAGTGGGTGTCAATTAACTAGAGCTAGGTTTGGGTGTAAGTCATGACATAACCGATTTACTTATAAATTACGTATTATTATTATTATTATTATTATTATTATTAGCACCGCGCCTTACTACCCGTTCGGGTTGTACGCACTTACGCTAATGTGCAATGGCAGGGTGATTGTGAGATTAAAATGAAGGACCTACAGTTTAACGTGGAATCCGAACCACGGTGGAGGCCTGGCATTCCCCACATTCACAATAAATCTTTGCCGGGACCGAGGATTGAACCCCGGCCGCCAGCATAGAAGTCTGACACCTTACCCCTAGACCACCAGGTCACCCAATTACGTATTAAATATCACAAAAAAAAAGATAAGTTAATATCTAATTTGGAGTTTTTTGACACTAGGATAGGCCTGTATCAGAATATGACTAAAAATAACTAAAAATAAACACAAAAGAGGTTGAATCCGTAAGCAAATAATACATTATTTTAGGCTATGCTTGGTACCAAACCAGGGTCTTTAGGACAGAAATTGTGGCCAATCTAACCAATAACTCTGGAGAACGTGGGGGTGAGTAAACCTAAATATTCCCAGATCTTTATCTTCAGTAATGAATGGGTACTAAAGAAGTGCGGCCCTTCTTCGGTGGCGTAGTTAGCTAACGCGCTAGTCGTGTTGAGCTAGACTGCCGAGGACGGGTAGATCGAGGTTCGAATTTCGGTAGGGTGAACTGGGGGTGGTTTTTCCTAAATGGTTTTCAACTCTCCCTCCACGCAAATGCGGGTTCACTTTCTCTAAATTCAACCTTCCCCATTCCTAATCCATTAGAGTAATTAGTACTTAAAGCGTATAACCCGAACGGGTAGTAAGACGTGGTGCTAAATAAAAAAATTAAAAAAGGAGTATGATTTGAAAGGGAATCCGATAGTTCATTGTGAAAGAAGTTTCTTACATTGGTTTGGGCATGTTGAGAGGATGAGAGTGGATCGAGGGACAAAGCAAATATATGAAGGTAGAGTGTGTGGGTTAAAAGGAAGGGGTAGGCCATATAAGACGTGGTTTAATGTTGTAGATGAATGTGTGAAAAAGAGAAACATTCAGAGTCATAATAATAAAAGAGCATGTATGACTCGGTGTATGGATGTTGTTGAAGAGAAGGGAGTATGCAAGGTTAGAAAAGTATGGAGAAAGTTAATGAGGATGGATTAAGTACGGAGTTTTTTTTTTTAGCTATAAGCACAACCTCTTGTCTATCTCATAAGGGAATGGCTTGATTAGATATGCATGTATTATTAATGTTCTGAACCGTTGATATGACTGTGCCAGGTAGCGCTTAGTCATTTCACTTGAAGTGTCAATAATAATATCTGAACAAGAATTTCTTGGACACACAAAGATAAACATGGTTTTATATTGATAGCTTAATAGACTTAATCACGGTAGACATTGATTTATATAATAGTATTCCAATGCTTTGCCTCCAGTTGTACCTTACACACAAGTGTAACATTCCTCTGTATCGACAGCCAACAGTGAAATGCCGCTCTGGCACTATCGTATGTCAGGGGAGGGAGAGGTGGGGATGCATGTATTGGTTTGCGTGGCGTGCAGTATATGTTGTCTACCCTCCAGGTGGCATACAGCGCTAACTTTGACGCATCGTAGCGCCACCATTTGGCGTTGCCAACCCCAAGTACTTAGGGGTGGTTTTCCTAAATGGTTCTCCACTCTACCTTCATGCAAATTCAGATAAGTTTCATCTAAATTTAATTTTCTTACTTCCTAACATATTAAAGTAATTAGTATGTAGTTACAACACGTACGGTTATTAAGACGCGGGGCTAAAATAAATATTAATTTTGACAGTGATTCTCCAAATTATATGCAACCAATTTTCAATTATTTATTTAATATGAAAGGTTGTATATCAATAATGAGCTCAAAATTTCAAATATAAAACATATTTTTAAAGATAAAGATGTAAATTTGAGAAAACAACTTACAAATTATAATAAAGAGGCTATAATCTATATACAACTCACTTTTGTCAATTAATGTAAGAAATCTGTTGATACAGGGTTCCTAAAGTCATACAAATGTGGTTGAGATCTTTAAAAATAATTATTTGGCTGTATATTTTCACATAGAAGGCCCAACTCAGCTCCCGGCTCGCGCGAGGTCTGGGAGTAAAAGGGAAAAGAAAAGACAAAGATATGCCAGAAATGTGTGCAGTACATTGGTATTTGAATGATTACTCGAAATTCTCCGCGGTTACGTTGGGGAACAAAGCGACAAAGTTTATTGTTAATAACCATCGTATACCCATATGATTAAAGAATGAATATTTGTGCACAGTGTTTATCTGTGAGGTCATTCTAAACTGGTCAAAAACGGCCTTTTCAATGCAGTTTTTATCCAACTATAATGTAATATTTCAAAAATGTTCATTATTAAGAACTTCTATTAACTCTTTATCTCCATTAATGTTTAATCATAAATGATCCACGTGCAATAGTTTTCGTGTAAATCTACGATTTCTAGCCGACTGTATCACAGAGTAGATGGGCATGTGATGCACGCTCTTAATCACAAAACGTTTATCTGCACACAGAGTTTTACTACAAATCGTGTTACTTAGACAAACAATAAAATACGCTATTAAATAACTGCAGAGTTTGCTCAATGTTAATACACTGCTCTAGGAGGTAGAGTTTCGAGGTCTGTTTGGGTGCAATGGAATACTTGTTTATCAGATCTGATTCTCTTTTTCATAAATACGTGTTGTACCATAGTTGATTTAGTATTAAGTAAATGAATTATAAAGGTGTAATATATTAAATACACCCACATAATGAATAGAGTGGCTGGGGAAAAGACACATTGGTACATTACACGTGTAAGCCTTCCTCTTACTCGGGTCATTTAGCTGAGATTTGAACCTAGACCTCTCTGTCATTATTATTGCAAGCTTGACCTTAAATGCCTTGTGATCACCAATGGGGGTTGATTTTTTAGTTTCTCTACAGGAAAATGATGGTACAACATTTCATCTACTGTACTTGTTTTCTTAGATTAGCTATAGTAGATTATTTATGGTTAACCTGCTAGAACTAAAGCCCATTTAAATTAACTTACAACTTTTTTTTAACACCATGTATTACTACCCGTTTGGGTTATACGCTTAGGTAGTAATTACTCTAATGGTTCTAGGGATTAAATATAACATATTTAAAGGACGTGTACCCGCATTTTCGTGAAGGTAGAGTGGAAAACCATTTTGGAAAAAAACCTCAGTATACCAGACCAAGATTCGAACCACAATCATCCCGTCATCGGCCATCTGATCTACTGGAAGAATAGTGCGTTAGACCATGTGGTCACCGAAGTGGATAGCGTATAGCTAAAGGTGCCCGTCCTCAAATCGGGTTTGTTTTCATTCAAACCGGTTCCAATGAATCCGACTAGAGAACTGTTCAAAGACGAAGAATATGCATGTATACACATGAGCTGACATGTTTTAATAACACGTTTTGTTTGTCTCACACACGGAATGTTTGTTTAAAATCTTGAGGCAGGGAACGAATGTACTATTTTGAACATACATAACAATCCACAGAGTGCATTTTGAGAGAGCTGACCACCTCATAGACTGTCAAGTGACGACACCTTCCCATAAGATACTAAACACCTCACATCACACAGCTCACACACATTGAAGACCAAGTATTTCCTTTGAGTGGGATTTACACTTATTTTATTCGACACGTACGTATTTTATTTGAGGTTATTTCTGAAATCCCATCGAAATCCAGAATAGTTAAAGGTTTTGTTTCCTTTATTCTACTTAAATTCAGGCATATTTTTTTTTCCTAGTTATTTTTTGTTGTTGTAATGGATACAGTACCTTTGTGACTCAGACCCATGTCCGCCATTTCAGTTTAAATTTATCACGGCTTTTTCTCGCGCATGCGCAAAGTCAATCGAACTATGTTATTCTGAATAGCAAGCAACATCATAGATACAGGTCATATGATCTGTATACAAATGAAGGTTACAAGGGAAAAGGGGGAAAATCCCATTTTAGCTCAATTTGAGTGAGTTTTTCCATTGGTTAAGAAGGTAATGAGCCCTTTCTAATGCACTTTAGATTATGGTCAGAAGAGTTTTCAGTCACATTCAAATTAATTTAAAATAAATTGTATGGGTCACCGTACAGACTTTCTCTCGCTTTTATATTAAAATAGACATTTACTAAAAACTCGTTAAATTTGTGAAGCAAAATAATAGTTATATACATTGTTATAGAAATATTACACCAAAGATCATAAATGAAATGATATACACTGTTAATTACTCTATAGCTATGGTATTAGGAATTATTAACACTGTTACAAAAAAATTGAGAAAAGATAAACATCTTTGTCCTTCAAAGAGTATGCCAGTTAAATTCATCTTCAGTCCTGAATTAACAAGTATAAATATTTACTTATAGCTCATAAATAATTGTTTTTATAAAAATATATTTCAAATAAAAGATTTTTATCTTTAATAGTACTACAACTCCACAATGTTAAGTTATTTTATATCTCAAATAGTTGCGGAGAAATTATGAAATTTGGAAAATGTCCCATTTAAAGTACCCTCAAAGTCATTTACACAAGAATATGAGGGTTTCCATCTTATTTATAAAGATAAACAGTGTCTAGATACAAAACCTAATAAAAATCGTTTGAGTGAATTCAGAGAAACTAAATTTTTTCTCTGTTTGCCCTTCAATAAACTATCCTTAATTTTTAGGGTTAGATGTCTGTCTAATTCCTAAAAACCCTCGGGGAGACCTTATGAAAACAACAAGTATCAAGTTTTAGCCCAATCGGTAAAATAGTTTCGTCTCTAGTTCGAGATATAGACAGACGAAATTTCTAAAACTTTTTTTTTTTTCGTTTCAGGGGATCATGAAACGTCGACATTTGTCAAAATCTGGAGTTGGATTTTTTTTTTTTTGACGATCACAATACTTTCTTTCCGAGGTCTCGAGAGAAAGTAAAAATTATATTCTGGCGTTATTATGGGGGATTTGAGAAATAAAAGTTGTTTGCCTGGAAAATGTGCTCGATGTGACTCTCCTCCTTTTTCCCATGTACCGTTCAAAATCAGATAAATAAAATATAATGTGTGTTTGTGACTGTTAACGTTATAATTACAAAGCTAAGAAACTTACAAACCTAAAGATTAGCGTGTGTTCTTAGGGATCTGACGCGGTGTACTATGTTTTTTTTTAATGTTACACATATTGAGAGTATATCGCGTTAGGTCGCATGATTATCAGTTCGAATAACTCAAAAAGAAAATCAAAAGCCTAAATTTGCCATAGGCTTACGTGCTTAGATAAACCCTATAATATACACTTATGGTGTTTTTTTTTTACTTTTACATATATTATGAGTTTATGCATATAAAGTGAAAACTTGGTACATGTACTAGGTAAAATTTGATAAAATGCACACAAGGGCAAATATTTAACTTTTACATATTGTAAGATTTACACCTTATACTGGGTGACTACCAGATCGACTATCTCTAAAACCAAGAAAATTATCAAGTTAAAGATTGAAACAATATTACGTATTTGATAATATCGTTTGGGTGTGTTAATCTATAGCGTATGTTCTTATAGTCTGGCTGTTGTTGCACTCTTAACGCCTTAAACCACGCTACCACAAGTAGATTGCTTAAAAGACAAATATAAAAATACGAAACTTCTAATTTGTACTTAGTGAAACCCCAGGGTATGCAAGCACCTATGATATATTTTTTTAAATCATACATTGAGAGTATGGGGGAATAGGTTGTTCGACCAATGAAAGTGGTAACTTTGGAACCAACAAACCAGAGAAGTTTACATTTTACATAAACATTCAGATCAATATTTAGGATTTTTTATCTTTAAAGTGTTAAAAAAAATACATATATTGAAATCCTTACGTATTAAATATTATAACCAGCGACTTGAGTAGGTAAAAAAATAAAAAAGATATAAATCGGAAACTTACCACCAGTTTGATAGTGAAGAAGACTTTTAGGGTTGACTCCTTGCCGAGTTAAGTGAGGGCGCTTTTTCCAAACCTGTTTCCCTCTCTAGCACCACGCAAATTAAGGTATGTTTCTTATAAAGTCTACCTTTCTCCTCCTTACCCCATTTGCTTGATTAAGATACGTACGACCCACTTCATAAACCGCGTGGTCTAACGCGCTACTCTCGCAGTAGACTAGACTGCCGATGACTGGGAAAGATCGAGGTTTGAATCTCGGTCGGGTTTACTGACGGGGGTTTATCCAAAAAATGTTTTTCACTCTCCCTCCAAGCAAATGATGGTACATTTCATATTAATATGACCTCCCTAATCCCTAAAACAACTACCGTAATTAGTATACAAACATATAGCTCTAACGGGTAGTAAGAGGTGGTGTTAAAAGAGTATAGCCTTGAGAAGGGAACAGGGTAGAGAGTTTAAGGGGGGTCCTACCTGCGAGTAGCTGACGGTGGAACACATGATCCTGCCGAAAGGCCAGTGCTGCAGTAGTAAGGTCGTCACGAACGAGAACGGGATGCACAGGAGCGTCATGAGGATGTCCCCGACGGCCAGGTTGACGATGAAGTAGTTGGTAACCGTCCTCATCCTGGGCGACGCCTGGACCACGTAACAAACGAGACCGTTGCCGCACAGCGCCAGCACGAAGATGGCGCCGTAGAGGATATAGAGCGCCGACTGGTAGTACGGCGACGAGAGTTGCCCGATAGTCGCGTCGCAGTCTATGGTGTAGTTGTAGTCGATGAGTACCTCCCCAGAGTTGGTGTAGGAGGTCGTCGTGTTGGGCTCCTGGTAAAGGTAATCAGCCGACGGGAGATACCTTTCCTCCTCGCAGAGATCACTCGAGAGGTTGGATAGATTTTTTGAAGACAGATAGTTTAATTCTTCCATTTTTTCCGAGTCGGTGTCCGTCATAACCTACTTTGAAAATTTAATATTTTGTAACTTTAAAACTAAAAATAAATAAATTCAAAACTATTTTTTAACATTTGTAAAATCAAAGTTTTTGAAATACAAAATACTTGTGGTAAAGTCTTAAAATTGTGACATCTATTTTTTTTTTATTATTTGTTTCTTATTACTTCAACTTTAAAATTAGTAAACGCTTTGATAGTCAAGTAATTTTTGATTTTATTTAAAAAATGTATAATACATTACATCGAAAATAGAATAAACTATTGGTTATATTTATATTTGTTGTCCTCTCTCAACAAAGAAATCCTTTGTTAATCAACAATACTAATTTTAACTTTACAAGTTTAATAGTTAACTACTATTCAAATAGATTTACAGTTTCACAAAACATAGAACGCTATTAATTTATTATTTTCCAACTATTCGAATTATATTTCATACATTTTGGTATTGCTAAAAAAAGTTTATGATTCTATTTTTAATTACTTTACTGCACACGTTCTATCCGAAGCGTTGTTTAACTTTTAATATTTTTTTAGAAAACAATAACATTTCTATTCTCTCGATTTGAATGTTTTCATCCCAATCGTAATTTTCTACTACAAAAACCAGTTACGCACATTAGACAAATCATAACACACACGTTTTCATCCCCTCTACAAACAAGGACGGGATATATTCGATGAAAGTTCGTGTTTGAAACCTATAACACTGATGTCCATAGAAATGTTCGGTGTATAAACGGATATTACTATTTGTCCACATGTTCCTCTCGCAGTACAGTCAGGTTAAAATATGTGGATACTTGATATTTACAGTTTATAAAATATCTAGTTTGACTAAGGAATAAATTAATCATATGATTGTAGTTAGGACTAACAACCCGCACACAATCATGTAAAGTACGTAACGGTATGTGTATAATGCAACCTTATTTATATTATTTACCACGAATATATATTTTCACTTAGTAAAGTTATTTAAGCTACACAGTTTTTTAACTATCAATGTTTACAAACTTTCCATTGATTTAATAACGTATGCAATAGATTTTTACCTGAAAAAAAAAAGAACATAAACAAATGTTAAATATTTTTAATTTGGATGAAAATACTTTTTGATAAAGTTATTTTAATAATCACAATTAAATATACTGATCAAATTACAGATGTAAGATATTTATGCTTACAAATATTGACTATATTTTTAACGTGCATTTTATAAACATATGTATAAAAGGAAAACAATTTATAAGCGAATTCAGTCTAGTAACTAAACGCTCAACTATGGCCGTGAATTATTATAATCACCAAGGATTAGAAAGTTACTATCTCTGTTGACATTCAGCAATCAAACCATGGCCCCTTTAACCTGAACACACCACTTCCCCAACCTCAATAGAAAACAAAAGAAATATATAATATTACTAGTAACATCGAATTAAAAAATCAAATAATCTATTATATCATTTGCTGCCAAAATAGATCAATTAATCAATCGAGCAGCTAAAGGGGGTAACGCAGAGCTTGAAAGTTCCACCTACATATCATACATACATACATACATACATACATACATACATACATACATACATACATACATACATACATACATACCTAATCACGCCGTTCCCTTGTGGGTAGGCATGAAACTTCATATAGCTATAGAAACAACTCCCTACTTAATTCATACTCACTAACTTTCTCCACACATCCTTATCCTTGAATACTCCCCTCACTTCAAAAACATCGATACATACATGCTCATTTATTATTATTATTATTATTATTATTATTATTATTATTATTATTATTATTATTATTATTAGCACCGCGTCTTACTACCCGTTCGGGTTATACGCACTTACGCTAATGTGTAATGGTAGGGTGATTGTGAGATGAAATGAAGGACCTACAATTTAACGTGGAATCCGAACCACGGTGGAGACCTGGCATCTCATTTATTATTAAAACTCTTAATGGTTCTCTTTTACAAACTTTCATCCAACACATTCAGGCCACGTCTTACATGGCCTACCCCTTCCTTTTGATCCACACACTCTACCTTCATATATTTGCTTCGTCACTCGATCCACACTCATCCTATCAACATGCCCAAACCAACGTAAGACACTTTCACATTAACCTTTTGGATTCCCTTTCAAACCAGTATAGGGCTATTCGAAAAAGGGTTACTAAAAAAAATGCTCTTATAATAAGGAATAGATTAAAACTGTATCTCAAACAAATATTGATCAAATAAATATAATTATTTACTTATAAAAAATATTAACCCAAAAACTACTAAGAATATGAGTACAAACCAAAATATATGTTTATTTAAGAACTATTAACAATGTACTTTCAAAAATAAAACGAGTAGATTAAAGACCTATCAAACCAATTAGTATAGGAATAGATATCAAAATAATTTGAAACTAATACATATACATTAAACAAATATATCATATCAAGATATATTAAAAAGACATAGCTAAATTAAATAGACATTTATAAATAACCATCAAATTAAGATGTATTGAACAAAAACTATCAAACAAGTGTACATTTAAAACAACTTCTATTCAAAAAAACTGTTAGTCAAAGGGATGCTAAGTAAAGAGATTTCAAGCACTCAGATATTAAAACTAAGGGCTTATTAGCATTAGAAATAAGCCCTCAACCGCACTCATTTGGATTTATATTTTAGAGCTTTCTACCCATAATGCAATGCATGCAGATGATGGACAGACAAAAATATACATAAATAATTCCACCTACGATTTTGGAAATAGACCTTAACCCTGTATGCAAATATGTGACCACTAAACCAGTAAGCCTAAATTTAGATATTTAGCAGAGTACAGACAAGATCTTTGAAACACGTTCGTGAAAGTTTAGTAAATATATATATTATTTTTATATGTAAGAATCAATCCACTGGTTAAAATAAATTGAATATAAAGGCTGTCGATTAAGTTATATTAATAAATATATAATTTTATATTTAAGAATCAATCAACTTGTTAAAATAAATTGAATATAAAGGCTGTCGATTAAGTTATATTAAGATTTAACAAACGTGGAAATATACATATAATGCATTATTAACTAGTAGTTACAATTTTAAATAATAAAGAATGATGGTCATAAAATACATTTAGCTTAAGAGCATTTGTTAATATAAAAACACATTATAGTAAAAACATAGTAGACAAATTAAAATAATCACGCTCAATTAAATTGAGTGTTGATTCTAATATTATCTTAATTTTAACTATAAACTGTGGAAGCAATGTACACTTTAATATTTAAATAAGTAGAAAAATTTAGCTAGGAAACCAGTGTTTCATGGTCGGTGAACAAAATATGTTTATTAAATTGAAATAATTATACATTTTGAAAAGTTTAATACAAATATTGATATTACAAATTAATGATACCCAGCTAGAGTTGTAGCTACTTTTGCATTCTATATATATTTCCATGTTTGTTAAATTTTAATATAACCTCGATAACGGCTTTTATAATCAAGTTTATTATAAATTATTAATCCTTAAATATTACTATATATAAAAAGTTGTAATTAATTAATTAGGTGAAATTTTCTAGTAAATTATAGGAACTAATATTTAAACAAGTCACCCAGGGCAGTTTACAGGCAGTAAATTAAATACGGTAGATGGAATGTCCCATTTCATAAACCCAAATAATATCTTCAGCAATATGTCTGAGTCTCTTTTCTAAAGTCTTAAATTTTGTTTACAGACAGCTAGCTTGGATGGATTTATTAGTGCCTTTTTAATAACATTTAAAGAAAAGCCCAAATAACTTGTGATCCTAATTCTTTAAAACGGTATAAATATGAAATATTTGACCTAACCAGTATGTGAACCAATATTTCTCAAATGAGATTGAGCATCAGCACTCATGATCAAAATTATGTATTTATTAAATTTAACCCGCCTCGGTGGCGTAGTTTGCTAACGCACTAGTCGTGTTGAGCTCGACTGCTGAGGACGGGGAGATCAAGGTTCGAATCTCGGTCGGGTGAACTGGGGGTGGTTTTCCCTAAATGGTTTTCCACTCTCCCTCCACTCAAATGCGGGTTCACTTCCTCTAATTCAACCTTCCCAATTCCTAATCCATTAGCGTAATTAGTACTTAAAGCGTATAACCCGAATGGTAGTAAGATGTGGTGCTAAATAATAAATAATATTAGATTTGGTGGTACTACAAATAATTATCAATTGAATTTATTTAAAGATTGAATTGGCATTAAGAATATCTCGGCTAGCCATATACTAAGTACGCCTATAGCTACTATAATGTGGTTTGAGATTGAACTTGCTACGTCATTATAGTCTAAGACTAGTGATTGAACCGGTTGTGTTTTGTTTTCAAAACACCTGAATCCCTTTGGCAAGTAACCACATTACACAAGTGGTTACATATCAAAATAAATTTATTTTTAGATCTACATTACTAAAATAATCTTAGTTTACTTTTACAATATCTATCTCCATTAAATTTGTAAAGCCAGTTAAACTTTATACAAACAATTAAAATTCCATCCTCCATTACTACATTACGTTATAGCTATAAAACTCACTACAATGTTTGGTACCCATTTACGTGTAAACTAAAAGTTTGTTAACTTAAGCATATACAGTACCAAAGTACAGTAAACATTACGTCATGTACAGTTTCATTTAAAACAAATAATATAAATCAATTTTGTTTGTCAAAGCGATAGCAGTTTAGATTTCGTGAATCAAAATTCTGTTTCTACAAATAACTGACTTGTAGTAAAATAATTTTGTGTCAAGCTTACTATACCTTTAAGTATATTTCTTATTAACTTTATTATAGAAGATAATTACTCGTTATTCTTGTCCTATTCCCCAGTTTTGAGTATCCGCACTATATAAATAAGATAGTAAGTACCTTATTAGTTAATTTTGCATATATTTGGTCAAATTTTAGTAACACTCCCTTTATTTCCCTTTTGGTGCCAATATTATTACAAATAAAGTTTTAAAATTATAATTTTATGAAGAAATATTTTTTTGTTTTGTAAATGTAAAACATATTATTTGTTTGTATTAAAATCCCTCACATTAATAATATTTTTGGGGAAGAAATAAAAAATGTTGCTACACAAACTGTAAGTGTTTGGTTCCAAATAGTTTTCCGTATTCTTTAATGAGGTAAAAAAAATATACAAAAATAGCTTCAAAAAAATATATTACCAAAAATTTGTTTAAAAATGAATATAAGCTTTTATATTTATAATTTCAATAGTTTAATTGAATTTTATTTTTATTTTTATGGTTTAAATTGAATTCAAATTTATTATAACAAAATAGCTATAAAGTTTAAATATTCTAAATTAATTTTATGAAAGATAACTTTACTAAATTTAATATCAAACTCACTTTAATTTCCAATTTAAAAGATGTATTTAAAAAAATTATTCTGTTTTTATTTTCCCTTCACGATCAAGAATAAAACAAAAATTATGAGGGAAGGTGAAAAAAAAAAGTTGATTGTCCGCTCGCGCCACACAAAACTTCACCCGACGTTCCCCCCGTTTCAAAATAAAACCAAGATAGCATCGACGCTTACGGCCGCGTCGGTATCGTAGACGCCACTGCCGAACCGACGTCCCTCGATCTTCCTAACAGGTTGCTAGCCGCTATCTCTACGAAGTTGAAAAGGGTGGGGGGCTAAATCTGGCGTCGTTTCTGCGCATGCGTAGTGAGAAATCCGTCATTCCGAAACCACTTGGGCGAAACTGTGGGTGCCAGGTCCCCATGTTTTTGTTCTTTCATAAGAGGTGGGGGAGGGGGGCGGTTTACAGGAGTTGGAGGGGAGTGTATGAGATCACATTTTGATTTACAAGCTGGTGAAATCGATAGAGATTGAGTGTATGGAGGTCATTAATGTGTGGACGGCCACGTTAACCAACCGTGACATTACGAAAATCAGGTTAAAACGAGATCATAATTAATGAAATATGAATCGCCGCTAAGTAAATCTCTTATATATATCAGCAGTGAATAATTAAGGGGATATGAAAAGCTGTGCAAGTTAAAGTCTGTATTTTTGCAGTTTTTCCACCAAGGGTTTTATTTTTTGTTGCAAAAATAGGGCTAAATAAAATTTGATCCGGTAAATAAGTTTAGAATTCCAGTAGAGTTTACTAAGAGTGTTTTTTTTTCTTAATAGCTTCCCACTATCCTTCCACGCAAATGCGGGTATATTACTTCTAATATGCATCCGTACTTAACCTCACCACATTATATTAACTATTATATTTGAGTATAACCTGACTAGGAAGTAAGACGCGGTGATAAAAAAAATTGATAAAGTAGGTATAAAAAATAACTGCGCTAACTCATATCGAAACATAGATAAATTTACACCCAAAAATTAGATAATTTATCACATTTATCTTGAACATCTGACGTGAATAAAACCCTTAAGGTAATTGATTATATAGAAAAATTCATGACACTTTAAATATTTTATGGAAACATGAATGAGTATGGGACACATAAAATAGGAGAGGACTAAAAATAGATTTTTTGGGTGGGGGTAAGGGGTGATGGAGGGGAAAGGGAAGCCTCACTTTCAAAGTGATTCATATTCCCGCGTCGCTTTGTTCTGTGTCAGCATTTTAAACCCGTCCTATTAAAGTCAGTGGCGTTCGGGGATCTGCTACAAGTGACGTCATGGATTCAGGAAATCTGAATACACGTGTGTTTACGTGTGAGACAGGAAGGATTTGTTCCCCTTCCTTTCACGTAAAAAAAAACACCAGTTGACAAGAGATATTAAAATATTAACTGAAGGAGTATTTCAAGTAAAATTCGAGAGAAATATTCTTATGTGTCTTACTCAAAAGAGGGCTTCAGAACCAGTGGAAGGGGGGGGGAGAAAAAAGGCCCATGGTCCATCTTAATTAACATGTATATTAACATGTATATTATAAACATTCGTATATACATATTTTAAATTATTGTTTTTCAAGAGGTCTAACTCAAAATAAAAAGTAGCCATTGTAAACACTTTTTTTCTTCATTGGTGACCTGTTGGTCTAGAGGTAAGGTGTCGGACATCTATGCTGGGGGTCCAAGGTTCAATCCCTGGTCCCGGCACAGATTGATATGATTGCCAAACCCTTCTCTTCACCTCTGACAAGACGTGTATTAATCACAACTTGTGAATGTGGGGAATGCCAGGCCTCCACCGTGGTTCGGATTACACGTTAAACAGTAGGTCCTTCATTTCATCTCACAATCACCCTACCATTACACATTACCGTAAGTGTGTTCAACCCGAACGCGTAGTAAGACGCGGTGATAATAATAATAATAACAATAATAATATAATATGTTCATTGGTTTCACCCCATCATACTATCACTCTCATACTATCACCATCCCCTTATCTCATCGGGACATGGAAAGAGCCTCCACGGAAAGGATGTACGATTAGTACATTCGGGCGTTCCCTGGACAAAGGTACATTAGTACTGGATAATATTTCAACTACTGGGCTACGAGTGATGTAGCCTAACCCAGGCACGCCATTATTATACCAGTGAATATGTAACCGTCCTTTGTGGTTGGGGTACCATGTAAGTGCGGTTAATTCACCCCAATGGGATGATTTTACTATGATTACAATGATTATATGGTGCCAGTTTGAATCTTGAACCTAGCTTTAGCCTAATCAAACAAATCACAGTTCAACACTTTAGCTCAGTTGGTAGGGTGTCTACCTACTGAGTTAAGGGTGCCGGGCTCATTTCCTGGCATAGCCGAACATGTATGATTTATGAAAATATGGGTTTACCTCTTTCACATTGATAAATTAACGGCCGGAGGACTGTATGTTGTGCCTCTCCTTGTCTTTAGTTAGATTATGAGGCATATGAAGCTATGACAGACCTAGCAAACAGTTTGTTTAAAGTACACTATATGGCTTGTGTAAAGCACACTATATGGCTTGTGTAAAGTACACTATATGGCTTGTGTAAAGCACACTATATGGCTTGTGTAAAGCACACTATATGGCTTGTGTAAAGCACACTATATGGCTTGTGTAAAGTACACTATATGGCTTGTGTAAAGTACACTATATGACTTGTGTAAAGCACATTATATGACTTGTGTAAAGCACACTATATGGCTTGTATAAAGCACACTATATGGCTTGTATAAAGCACACTATATGGCTTGTATAAAGCACACTATATGGCTTGTATAAATCACACTATATGGCTTGTGTAAAGCACACTATATGGCTTGTATAAAGCACACTATATGGCTTGTGTAAAGCACACTATATGGCTTGTGTAAAGCACACTATATGTCTTGTATAAAGCACACTATATGGCTTGTGTAAAGCACACTATATGGCTTGTGTAAAACACCAGCCCAGACCACAGGCTGGAAACAGTAATGGACGTGAAAATAAAACCAGATCACGGTGATCAAAGTAACGATTTCCCTTCGGGAATAATACCTATTGTACCACCGGGAATTGATCCCAGGACTTTTAGATTAGTAGACAGGAATGCTGACCAATAGGTCAGCCATTTTAATTAATTAAGGCCGATCTATAAATATAATTCTACAAAGTGGTCATCGAAAAAGATATTCCCTAAATATTGTGTTTATAAAGAAAGTCCTGACAAAGCTTTGGATTCTATTCTCCAAGCTAGAGATGCCGATATCGTTCTATAAAATGAATAGATTATTTAAAAAAAAACACCATGACGTCAGTCCACAATCGATCTTTGCAAACCAATTGGCAGCCAGCCGTCTGCTACCAAAGAAAGATAGCCCCGATATATGTGGATAGAGGGTGTCATGTGGTCATGTGGTAAGAACAACGAGACATCAGGTCTTTAATCTCAGTTTTCTAATCCGGAAACGCTACTCTTTCTCCTCTTTTTTTTCCCCCTTCAAGTAGCTCCTCATTTGTCCTCACGAGAATGAGTTGTCCCCGTTTCAGACCCACTGCTTCACATACAATCTGGAAGTACCGGGGATTGAACCTGGGTCCTCGAGGATTCCTAACGAATAGATCACAGGCTACTTAACTAAATCAGCTTTAATTATATAAAAAGTAGTTATTTTAACCATAAAAAAATATGTTTGTATATACTAAATGGTTATTTTTAATAAAACACACTATACTTTCAAGCTAATGGAAAAATTAAGTCTAGAATAACTTATTACTTATCATTATTATTATCATCATTATTATTATCATCATTATTATTATCATTATCATTATTATTAGCACCACGTCTTACTACCCGTTCGGGTGTGTAATGGTAGGATGATTGTGAGATGAAATGGAGGACCTACAGCTTAACGTGGGATCCGAACCACGGTGGAGGCCTGACATTCAACAAATTCACAAGTTGTGAATAATACACGTTTCGTAATAATTTATTCACGTTACAAATCTTATTACCCGTCCGTAATATCCGGATATCCGCACTAATGGTATGGATGAGTAAGGCAGAATTTAGATGAAGGGTAACCTTATTCTTTTTGTGGAAAGGGTNATTCTTTTTGGGGAGAGGGGGGGTTTGTGGGGGGGGGGGGGAGAGAAAAGATATTTAGGGAAAATCACCTTAATACACTTGACCAAGATTAGAAAACTAGACCCTCCTTTCACCGTATAACAAGACAAGACCAAACTGGTGCCTTAGTTTGGACGGTTCACTTCCATAAAGAATGATCTGCTAGATTTCCTCTTGAACAGGAACTTTTTTTTATCATTATATTCCATTATATTTGTATATATATATATATAAATAATTATATATATATAAATAATTATATTCTTGGAATGTCACTCGTAAACACGCCTGAATGTCTTTTACACGTGTTAATGTAGGGTTGCCATATTTTTACCAGGGCGAACCGGTACAAAAAATAATAATTAATTGTCACAATTATTTTATTTAAATTTGTACGACACATGAAATAAATGCCTTTTACATATTAAAAAATAAATAAAACAGCTGTATTAATAATTTAATAATAATAAAAAAGGAAAAACAAAAGTCAAAACTTTATTCATATTTACGATAATATTTTGCTTCCTTCATCTTGCACTGTCTTTTCGCCATGTTTAGACTTAAGCACTCACTGTAAGTTTAATTTAATATTATAGATGAATTTAAGAACCATGAAACAAGCATATCGCTGCATTTTTACTTACTCTCTCCCAATGACTTACAAATAAAAAAAAATGTAATCACTACGCTTATAGAATAGCTGGAACTTTCCCTAATTGTGTAATAATTATGCATACCAACCGGACAAAAATAATGTTAGGCCTCCTACACCAGCGATTGGGGGGTAAAAAAAGTAAACAAAACAAAAAATACTAAGAACTGGGACAATCGCGTGTTCCGAAGTGGTCTTTTGGGACACCGTAATTAACATATAAGAACTGGGACAATCGTGTGTCCCAAAGTGGTCTTTCGGGACACAGAGATTGTCATCTAAGAACCGGGACAATCACGTTTCCCGAAGTGGTCTTTGGGGACAGCGGTATTATCTTCTAAAAACCAGGACAATCGTGTGTCCCGAAGTGATCTTTCGGGACACCAAGATTATAATCTGAGAACCGGGAAAATTGTGTGTCCCGAAGTGATCTTTCAGGGCACCGGGACCATCATCTAAAAATCGGGACAATCATGTGCTCGGAAGTGGTCTTTGGGGACACCGGGATTATCATCTAAAAACCGGGACAATAGTGTGTCCCGAAGTGGTCTTTGGGGACACCAGGACTATCATCTAAAAACCGGGACAATCGTGTGCCCCGAAGTGGTCTTTCGGGACACCGGGACTATCATTTAAAAACCGGGACAATCGTGTGCCCCGAAGTGGTCTTTGGGGACACCGGGTTTATCATCTAAAAACCGGGACAATCGTGTGTCCCGAAGTGGTCTTTGAGGACACCGGGACTATCATCTAAAAACCGGGACAATCGTGTATCCCGTAGTGGTATTTGGGGACACCGGGACTATCATCTAAAAAGAGGGACAATATTGGAAAACAGGAACATCTGGCAACCCTAATTAATATATTATCTTATTAGGCTAGTGTCATGACCTTCGTAATCTCAGGGGTAGAGCATTGTCAAGACAAGCCAAAGATCCTAGGTTCGATTTTTGTGCCCAGTTGTAATTGTTCAATGTATTTGATTCAGTTACTGCTGATTTCCGTAATAACATCCCCCAAACTTTTGATTTTCATTATAACATAAGTAGATTGCTTAATTGTATAGCATCGTTTCTTCTATATTGTCGTGAGGTTAGAACACGTGACTGAAAATATAGTGACCTACATTTCGCATAGCACATGTCGATTCGCGTGTGTGCTGTACTATGTGATCTTTAACATCTTGTAAAACGAGACTCGGCTTAGCAAGTGTTCTGTGTTCGATTCTCTAACAGGCGTATTTGTATCTTTTCAAATTTGTTTTAACATATTAGGGTAGGCCTACATTTTAACAGATACATTTTATTTTTATAACGTATATATTATGTTTTATTTTTTGTATCCAACAAGTTATATTTACGCATCTAGAATATATGTATTTTAACTACGTTAATGAGGTAAGGCTATTGGAGGTAAAATTTAGAGGAACTGTTCCTGCATTTTCGTGGATGAAGAGTGAAAAATTAGTAAAGGAATACCAACACTTGGTATACCCAACCTCGACTAGGACCAAGACTTCACCGTCATCGGTTGAAATCGGAATATATTAGCCTGACGTTTGGTTCGTGCGCCCACCGGTTCGAGTTTTGATAGCTGCTACCAACAGATATATTTACGATAAGTTTTCTCTAATCCGTTGTTCTACTAAGCCAGGATATCAGTAATTAATATTACATTAATCGATTAGAATTTAGAGGAAGTATACCCAAATTTGCATGGAGGGAGCGTGGGTAGAAATTTAGTGAAGACCAACTCAATACAATCAACCTGGTTTCAAACTCTTCCCCTGTAAATCAATCAAGAAGAGACCGACCTATTTATCCGTGTGCCCAGTGTAACGGGTTGTATTGTAATTAAAACTCATTTTGCTAATTGGGGGCTCCGCCCCCAAACCCCCTGTGAGTTTTATTTTCAAGTGGATGTAAACTAATGAGATTCCAGAGCAGTTTTTTTGATAGGTCTTACCGTTTAGCCATAAGAGACCTCCAAAGAAAAGTCCGCACCAACTTTAAAGTTGCTCCGATATTTTGAATATTTTTCGGGGGTTATTTTTAATTTTCTTAATTTTTTGGAAATTTACTATCGGTTACAGGCTAGAACTTATAAGTTTGCCAAATTTCAAGTTTCTAGCTCATCTTCAAGTGGGTAGACATTAATATCAGTGAGTGAGTCAGCCATGTGGCTTTATAATAGTATAATATAATAATATATTACTAGCTTTGTCCTTAACAAAATAAAAAATACAACTTAGCTACTAAACATTTGTTGTTTAGAGTAAAATAAGTGTATAAATCGAACGGGTAGTAAGACATGGTGCTAAAAGACAGTAAAAAAACTGTGTTATAACTAGTAGCCCACTTTAAAATTCACTACTAACAGATAAAAAAAAATTCTAGTCGAAATACTCTAAATAATTACTCTCCTATTTACTACGAAGAAAACTTAAAAATACTTATAGAAAAGATTCCGGTTATTTTTTATAATGAGAAAATAAAAAAGTGTAACGGAAAAGAAAAGGAAGAGAATCCAGATCTGCTACTTGGAATAAAAAATATGACCCAGGGTGGGTAATTCAAAACAAAACACAGCCATAACCATAAAAATTTATAACACGAAACGTTGTTATCAGATGCTTTGTGTTCTTATGGACGCAATAAAATAGATGATACAAAGTTATGTGGGAAGCCAACTACAGGCACAGTCATATTTATATGGGAAGAAACTTTTTTGGAAAGTTAAAAAATAATAAAAACCATTTTAATAAAGGTAGAAATCAAATCATATGATCTTTAGATGTCACTTTTGATTAAATACCTTGAGGTGTATCAATATCGAATGAAAACCACGAAAGCGTTTCGGCCGAAGTCCCAGACACAGACAAACAGAATTGTAAGGCAATTTTTGTTTATATTTCGTCAAAAAATCATCGTAATTTCTAAGCATAAAAATGTTTATGATTACAAATACGTTCTCTATGTGAGAAAATTAAACAAAATTTAACAAAAATTTCAAAAACTAGATATTTATTTTTAAATAGTTCCTAAAATGTCATGGTTTATTTCATTATACATTTTTATGCTTGCATACTTTTGTTTTATTCCTGGCTAATTAAAACTTATAAAAACATGGAACAGAATGAGTAAAGTGAATTATAAAGAACCGTAATAGATTTATCATGTGGATAGGACACGAAACAGCTTTGAAACAGGGGTAGGCGATTCATTGTGGGCTAATCGGGTATAATTTCCTGGTGAGGAGGAGGCCTGGGTTGGAATCTCTCCCAGGTGAAATAAGAATAGTATTTTTATATATAAATGGTTTCCCGATCTCCCTCCAAAACAATGCTGGTACGTTTAATAAATATTCTGCTTTATTCATCCTTATCTTAGTTTGATTAAAAATACATGTTAGCCCGGACTCTTGGTGAGATAAGGCCATACAAAATACAGTCAGTCGAACTCGAGCCCGGACCTCTAGCATAAGACTCAATATTACAAACCATATCCCATAATAATTAATTCATTATTTAATTGTGATCATTAAAAACAAGCTGTCATAGTAATGAAAGAGGAAATGTTAGTGAATGTCTTTAAAAATAAATGGAGGCATTTACTTAAAATTCGTAATATACGTGAAATTAAATAGTAGACATTGTTGCAGACACACAATGGGGGGAAAAAAAATCATAATATTCTACCAAAGAGCATGCATAAAATAATATACACTTTTATATTTCAGAAAAAATTTCATATCTGTTCACGCACAAGCTTCCCGATTTTTCCGATCTCAATTTAAAAAAAGAATGTCAATAGTTCAGAAACTTAGTTATTTAAAATTGATTTCAAATATAAGTTTTTTTTATTTTTAAGTTTACTACTTTGAAATAATAATTTGGACGTTTTAATTAGGTTTAGAAATTTAAAAGAGTTTCGGAGAAAGGATCAATATATGAGATTTCCTCTCATGTAAAGTACCAACAAAGTCATTTTGAAGGATGTTGATTTTATATAGTCCCTATATAAATAACAATTTTATTCAAAATCATTAGAGCTGGATTTTAAAAAAAATCTATTTTTTTTTCTTTTAGGGCATAAATAACCTACCCTTAATTTTAGGAATGGATATTTAATTCCTAAAACTCAAATTAACCTTATGAAAATCCTAATTATCAAGTTTTTGCCTAATTGATAATAAAAAAATTTTAGTGATACAGGTGGCATCGTGAAAAAAAAATTCTTTCGGTTTCAGGTGGCGACATTTACGAAAATCTCGAGTTCAACATTTTTTTTTTCCTTACGTCCACAATAATTCTCTCTCCAAGTAGTCGAAAGTAAAAGTTACGCGATACGTTTGCTGCACTTGTGTCACTTTTCCTCTCGAGGCGAGCAATAACACAACAAGGTGTGTAGTATCCCAACATCAGGCATTTAGCACGGACAGAGGCGGCCCGCCATTATTTGTTCAACTGCTCTCATCCACTCATTACACTGTTTACATGGATTCTGGGGATTTGTAGGGGTATAAGGGAAGGGGTAGGGGGTATGAAATTGGCCAAAAATACACGTTAACAATAGTTTGCACAATATTTGTTTGGAACGTTCCCAATAAATTCATTCGTTATAACATTAAAGAAAAAAAAAGTTAAATTCACAGAGTACCAAACTTATTTGTTTTTGTTTTTTATAATAAAGTCGACCTAGGTGGTCTTGAGAGTAATGTGCTTGCCTCAGGTCCCGCTGTTCGTGTGTTCAAGCCCAGCGGGGCTCGACAGATTTTTCTTTAGCAATAAAAAAATTCGTAGCATAACTTTCCTCAGATGTAGTATTAGTATTTGCACCTCGTCTTACTACCCGTTCGGGCTATACACACTTACGCTAATGTGTAATGGTAGGGTGATTGTGAGATGAAATGGAGGGCCTACAATTTAACGTGGAATCCGAACCACGGTGGAGGCTCCTCAGATGTAGATGTGGCATGTAAAATAACCTTGGAAGGTATATGGAGATACTTTTCCCGTTAAAACTGTAACGGGCTAAACCAGTTCAGCCCTATTTCGACCCTAAAATTTGACGCAACTAATCATGGGTAAAATACACTCACATATATTATTCTTCCCTGATCTACATACAAGTTTTGTAATACATATATGTCTGTGTTACTTACCACCGTCTTGGATACTTCATGGAACCACTCCGGCCCCATCAGAAGCGACGCCGTCAGAATGGTGGGCCGACCGTGCCATTCAATTATATCGTACTTGACCGGTCCGAGTTTCTTGATCAACTGAAGATGGTACTCAACCAGCTCACTAGGCGGACTCAACCTTCTAAAACCCCGTAGATGGTCGATCACCCCCTCTTCTCGACCGTACCAGAATGCAGTGCGTTTAACCACTATGAAACTCCACGGTTCGATTGGCAACGATATGATTGCTAATATTCAACGTCTCCTAGACAGTCGTGTCTTAACAAACTTATCCTACGTTTATCGGTGATCAAGATGTTCTCGCCGAGAGACCGACCGGACCGTAGAAAGTAACCTGGACTTAGATCGATCAATAAAGGAATCAGGAATAGCCTGTACCATGGCTGGACTCACATCGTAGTTTTTAGGGAATATTAGTTTAGAGGATTAGCCTATTATCTTATAACTTAATGTCTGTCGCAGTTTGTTATATCTAATGATATCCTTTCGCGCTTCACGTGAATTTCCTGCTGAGTCCTTCGACCAGCAGTTTCAATGGGAGTGGATCCCACACCTTAAACTGTGTAACCACGCTATTGTCGGTGGAAACAGTTGATTAGTAGTATATAAAGTGAAGTCGTTTGGTGCCTCACATTTTTCCTGCGTAGTCCTTATGACCAGCAGTTTCAATGGGAGTGAGTCCCACACCTTAACCCGTTATGACTATTTAGCAGTCCTCGAGGTGGCTAGCCGGGAAAGAGATAATTCTGATTGTTCAGGGCCTTGGGGTGGTGCCTAGTTAGGCATGTTTAATTTATATTGTACATCGCTTGGGTGTTCAACTTGTGGGCCGCTTCAGCCTTTCTGGCACGGCTCGTGGTATCTAATATTTTGAGTTTAATTTTTTTTAAAGTGAATTTACAGTTGTACCCTTTATAAAAGGTTTTTGTTTAAAAGTAAAAAAAAATATATATATATTATCTCTGCTAGAATCAATTTCGAGTTATCTACCCTTAGGAGTGGGCACTTAAATAAAACATGTATGTACAGAAACAAAGTGAAAAGAAGGTTTTCCTGGAAATAGTTATTTTAATGGTTCTTTTAAATGTTTCGCAACCAACATAATTAATGAGGTTTTAACCCATACTGGTGGGCACACGACTAAAGATGTTAGTCTCCTCTTATCTGGTTTACCAGTGACTATAAAGTCAGGGATGTAATTATGGCGGACGTGTTGAGCTCGACTGCTGAGGACGGAGAGATCGAGGTTCGAATCTCGGTCGGGTGAACTGGGGCTGGTTTTTCCTAAATGGTTTTCCACTCTCCCTCCACGCAAATGCGGGTTCTTCCCAATTCCTAATCCATTAGCGTAATTAGTACTTAAAGCGTATAACCCGAATGGGTAGTAAGACGCAGTGCTAAATATTATTATTATAATTATGGCGGAATGTAACAAGATTTTTTTCTTCAAAACTACATGTTATCAGTTCTAAGTGTTGATATTCATGCAATGAATGCCTAGGTATCGATTTTAAGTGCTAATATTCCAACTATGAGTGCCTATATATTGATTTTAAGTGCTGATATTCCAACTATGCGTGCCTAGGTATCGGTTTTAAGAGCTGATATTCCAACTATAAGACACGTCTCGGTGGCGTAGTTGGCTAACGCGCTAGACGTGTTGAGCTCAACTGCCTGAGGACGGGAAGATCGAGGTTCGAATCTCGGTCGGGTGAACTGGGGGTGGTTTTCCTAAATGGTTTTCCACTCTCCCTCCACGCAAATTCAGATTTACTTCCTCTATTTCAACCTTCCCAGTTCCTAATCCATTAGCGTAATTAGTACTTAAAGCGTATAATCCGAAAGGGTAGTAATACGCGGTGCTAATATTACCCAACTATGAGTGCCTAGATATCATTTTAAGTGCTGATATTCCAACTATGATTGCCTAGATATCGATTTTAAGTGCTGATATTCCAACTATGATTGCCTAGATATCGATTTTAAGTGCTGATATTCCAACTATGAATGCCTAGGTGTCAGTTCTAAGTGCTGATATTCCAACTTGAGTACCTAGGTGGCCTCATCTAGTCTAATTTTACGGTAAGAGCTCAAATCCAGGATGAGCTAATTAAGGGTAGTTTTTCATAAAGAGTTTCTCTTTATTCTTTTTGTTTAGCACAGTGTCTTACCACCCATTCGGGTTTTACGCTTGTGTCCTAATTATTCTAATGATTTTAGGGTTAGGGATTAGGAAGATTTTATTTGGAGGAAGTATACCTACTTTTTTGGGAGGGAGAGTGAAAACACAATTTTGGATAAACTACAACCGACCGAGATTCGAACCTAGGTCTCCCCGTCCAGTCTACTGCGAGAGTAGCGCCTTATACCATGATACCACCGAAGTGAGTCTGTTTCTGGTTCTCACTTCAATAGAGGGCGGTTAAATTTTCTCTAAATTATTTATTTCCAACCCCATTAGTGTATAAAGCGTTGCCTATTTAGTGAATTATAAGCTATTTTGCGAAGCGGGTTGCTTCTTAACTTGAAACACTTAAGCAATAATAGCACTATTAAACTTAGACACCAATGTACAAAATATAAAGAGAGGGAATAAAATGAGTTGCTCATCTTGCGAGTGCTCTTGCATATCAGCTGATAGATAGTATATCCCCCTCCTCCACTGAAAAGTATATACTCTCACTCTTTTTATTTGCACCTGGACAGCATTTATGTGCAATTATAAATTAACCTTTTGTTGTTTATTAATCCAGATAGATGGATGATTCAATTGACTTTTTTAATCTACATTTTGACCAGGAAGATATCATTTCGTGAATATACCATATACCCCAAGTTGTTGTGACAAGTTAGAAAAAATCTGTTAACAAAAAAAAAAATTCAATGTCAGAAAAAAAAATTATGATCTAAGACTATTTAAGAATGTATGTGTTTTTTTTTTCAATGCTCGCTGATTAAAACGTAAATACATTAACGTGGAAAGTCTTATCTCGACCTTCCTCTACTTCTCAGGCAACTTCATTAAGTCAGGAGACGTTGTAAGACGCAAAGCAAACTTATACGAGCATATTTATAACACTAAGGGGGACGATATTTGGAGCGTCACGTTAATTTGTCTCACAATATTTAAATTGTGGTCTGTCACTTCAAATTTTGATTAGATCTACCTCAAAACGAATATTAAATATATCATAAACTAACTTACATTTTTAGCTGAATAAATTAAAAAATGTATGTGAATATTTAAAACTGGCTCATTTAATTATTTTTTTTAATTACTGCACTTCTGCGGAAGATGAAAGGTGTATCCTTCCTTAAGGAAATGTCCTTAAGGAAGGAAACACCTTAGATCTTCCGCAGAAGTGCAGTAATTAAAAAAAAAAAGAGCCAGTGACGTCACGTCAGGTCAAGAGGATTTCCCATGTTAATGAACTTACGTTTGACTAATCGAGATTTAAAGATATAAAATCGAGACAAAAAAGTATAAACTATTCAATAATTTTAAAACTAGTCGTACAGTGTCACAAAGTTATTATTTTTTATTTTGAAGTAGATTTTGTAAACTTTTTAATCAATCATCTAAAACTAAGGTCATTTGGCTTGATCATGAAAATGGCCTGTAGGAATCTTCCTGACAGGATGTAGATTAAAAAAGTTCGTGGTAGCATATGTCTAGCTAGAATAGGAAACAAGAAAATGATAATTTTAAAAAGTGAATCAATGTTTTCTATATGCAATAGTGAGTGTGTAAGCTCTTCAGAGGAAGAGGGGAAGGATCATCAGTAGGTGAGCAAATGCCTCGCAGGGGGGAATGCTCTTTTCTTACATCTCTTTCTATTTTGTACATTGTCGACTAAGTGTGACGGTGCTTAGAGTGCTTAGTTACGTCAAGTCAAGACGCAAACCGTTTTGCAAAATAGCTTCGAAATCTCCAAGTAGGCATTTGTTTTTAGGGTATAAAAACAAAATTAAGCTATCTGAGGAATGTTTTTTGTAGTTTTATGGAATTAGAGCTGCAATATCATAATAAATATTGTATTGTGAAATGTTTTATCTTAAGGAAGATGGTGGTCTTAATTCAAAAACCAAACATGTCCAAATTTTAAAAAATCCTTAATGTATATTAAACGATTTATCATAGAAGCAACGGGAGTTATTTTTTAGAAATATTTAAACAATATAAACTCAAAATATGTCGCAAACGCAAATACACACATAGCCTTCTTCTCTGAATATAAGCCATAGTCATAAAAAAAATAGGTTTTCCAAATAGCTTGATAGTAGGCACTATAAACTTATTTATGCAACAAGTCGGAGTTAGCGAAGCTTCGATCACTCCAATTTAGCTTCGTAAAAATAAAAATTGGCATTGAAAACTACGTAACTTCACCAATAAAAATATGGACTACTAAAACAAACATTTATTTTCAAATTTTTTTTTCTGTGCTCTTATGTAAATAAAAAATTAATGCTCACATGACAAAAATCCGCAGTAGTTGATAATGTGATATTTACTTGATTCATCAGCTTAAGCCAAAGTACATTTAACTTTTTTGCAGTACTTTTTTATTTTTATTTATTTAGTCTATAAATGTGAAAACATTTCTGTGTAACTGTATAATAAGTGATTCAAATGATAGGGAAAGAATCAAATCCGAAAGGATAGTTAGGCCTCCATAGACATTAAAAGATGGAAGCTACACAAAAGATGCACAATGGGAATTATTTTATAAATATTAAACAATTAAAAAAATAGAACTTTGATCTGGCTTCGTTTTAAATCGATAAATTGGTCTTGGTACACCCCTGATAAAAAAGTATAAAGTCTTATTTACAAAATAAATTTGAGATATGTGTGGTCGAACGAAGAGTGTGAACAAAAAAAGTGCATACATGCACGTGTACACTTAACCTAATAAACATCCTTGCTATAAGTGTTTCTTTTGTGAACATCACACAAGGCGCGAACACACACAAAATAATATTTTCATAAACACACGCGCACGAATACAGAGTTTATTTTGTTCATGGTAAATTTGTTGAAACATATTTGCATCTCAGGTTGGATTAAGTTGAAAAGACAGGAGTTCTAATTTTAACTTTCGAAGGTCTAAGTTTGATTCTGATAAAATGTAATAAAGATTTTTCTTAAATGTCGTTTTGCATTCTTTATAGCAAGTGGAAATAGAACATTGAATATTAAATTGAAAAATTACACCTGGAAACAGGAATCGAACTGAAGACCTTCCGCTTAGTACGCCAATTATCTAACCACTTAGCCATCTAGAAGTCGTCCCGAGTCCAGGGTCATTCTTCACCCATATTTAAGAAAGAGTCTATGATGGACGTGTGGAAATAATCAGCTATGTGTATGTGATCAATAGATCACGAGCTATCAGATAACGCAGCCATCTTCGACTCGAGAGGTCTTTACGCTACCAATAGTACAATGACAACTCTACAAATACACATATTATAATGATGGATTAAATAGCCAAGATATTTAATCTATCAACATACATATATATCTATGCATATATACGTGTATATTTGTGTATATATTTGTACATATAAATGTATATGTACATATACATATATATTTTTGTATAAATAAATATACATAATTTTTATTTTTACATAAATAAATATATAATTTATATATATAGCTATATTTAAAAATATATATAATTTATGTTTAATTACGCTTCTAAAAATATGTATTAAGTAATTAAATATATATGTAATATTATTAATTAGAGAAATATAATATTCTATCCATATAAATACGTATTATTATTTATGTATAACTAATCATGGTCATACCAGTTGTATAGAAATTACTTAAATGTGTGTTATATATATATATATGGCAAATTTTGCAATTAAAATTAGAAGTGTACTAAAATAAATTTTAAAAAATGCTTACAATAATTTATTTAATTTATTTACCATACATATGAGATTTAAGTAACCACATTCTCTCCGAAAATAAAAAAAAAATCGAAATTATTTCACACCATAAACTGGAGAGAAATAAAATTATCACAGTTGAAAAACCATTAGTTAAAATATAATTATTATATTTTACACACACACACAAAAATAATTATTATTTAAAAAAAAACTTTCGTGCTATTGGTTTATAAAAATATCTTGAGGCTATGCAGCTACATCAATTACATTTGTCGGCAAGTCCTTCATGTGGGAACCAATAGAAACCCGTGGATTCTCAAGCGACCTCGTACGGCTATGACACCTGCAGCTACCCCCGTCATCGGGGAAATTGGCTTTATTATCCGTTTCATACACTGCACAAATGTGTCACTACCAATACTCCGCCGCGCCACATTGTAGAAACACGATGGGCTGACGAATCTAGATTAAAAGTGCTGGCGTTAGTTTTAACCCTGAATTATTACTGTCGTGTTTGTTTTTTTAGTAGCTAAAGTCTATCATGGCGTGATATTTATTCAAGTTCACAAAATTAAAAATAAATAACACATTGGTCGACATCAAAGAATCCTTTACTTCAAAGTAATAATTCACTTCTTCCTCCCCCCCTTACCCCCCGCCCCCCATGGTCGTTGAATTAATTAAACATTCAAACTTGATCTAAGTCATACAGAGTTTATATTGGAAATCTTTGATTAGGGATTTTATGACCAAACAATAATTACTAAGATTCAGACAAGTGATCTAAATGTCAAGCTCATCTTGCCGGATTTGCTGTTTAATTTTAGCACCGTGTCTTACTATCCGTTCGAAATCATATAAATAAACCAACTTTTAACGATTAGAAAGGTTTTTAATTAATAGGAAAGTTTACCCGCATCTGAGTGTAAGGAGAATGGGAAACCATTTCGGAAAAACCACCCTCAGTACACCCGAACGAGACTCGAACCTTAATCTCCCCGTCATCGGCAGTCTAGTCTACTACTAGAGTAGCACCTTAGACCATGCGGCCACAGAAGCGAGTGTTGTGTTTGTTGCTTTAGTGACGTTAATTTTTATGTTTTTGCATTCAATATTATCATTGGCCAAACCATTTGTTCTCTAAACAAAAGTAGATGAATAAAAACAGCACAAAGCACCTAAATAGACAGATGACGTACGCCAATTTTTATTTTAAACCAGAGCATATAGTAACATTTTTGCTAACATCTTGAACCCTATATTTTGCTACAGTTTGTATACCGTATGATTCAAATTTGATCTATTTGTCATAGGCATATTTCCAATGAAAAACTAAGTCCAAAATTTAATAGTAAAATTTGGTATGTCCAACAATTTGTTATGATATTTAAGGTAAAAACTGACCAACCATCATTTCTCTAGTGATGTACAGTAAATTGATTTCAATATAAAACTATTGATATAATTGAAAATTAAAACTAAATTATTATATTAATCACAACTAAAAATTATTAGCTACAATAATATTAAAAACCAATAAAATAATACTTACGTGAAAAATAGAGAAAAATGAATATATTTAACTAACATAATTATAAATTTGTATAAATTGGTGGTTATCACTTTAATCATAAGTTTATTTCTGGTTTCTCTAATAATAGAGTTATTTTGCGTTTTTTAAGGCTATCAAAATTTGAGCTAGCTTCATTAATTCAAAACTAAGGTAATGTTCAAAAATTACCTTCATTTGAAATATAATATCCCTCCACGCCATCGTTAAATTCTCTTCATGCTACGGGTTACTCTGAGAGATATTCTGCATTCCAAAAACTTTAATTATTATTTTATTTATAAAAAATTAGTTTTAGATTTTCGGTGATTCTTTGATGAATTCTTAACATTTATTTTCATTTAGTCAAAGAGGGTGTTGTAACCGTGAACATTATATATCTTAATATTATGATGCTTCTTAGCACTTAATATGATGCCGAACAAAAAATGTGGTGGAAGAGTGTAAATCATTTTGAGGGAAAACTAATTAGGGGCCTACCCAATCAGATATAGAACCCTAACTCTCCCATTACCAGTGAACTAGATCAGACTAGACCGACGCCTCTAACCACTTGACTCCTAGTGCCATCTATATAGTCTTGTAGCAGGAGTCAACAAATCTTCTTGTGTACTAAATAACAAGTAGTCAAGGTCAAATGGGGGATTGGCTGACGTCCAAATATTGATTAATGTAAGACTCTAAGGGCAGTATTTATATTCTTCTCATTGTCCGACACCTTAACTCAATCGGTAACGTGTCTGTCTACTAAGATAAAAGTCCCGGGTTCGATTCCCAGCATTCCAGAAAAATTTATCATGTGTGAAATGTGGGTTTCCCCTTTCACAGTGATGAATTAACGGTTGGGGGTTGGTTGTTATGCCTGCTCTATATTTTTAAGATAATTTATAAGTCATGTTTTGATAAAATTAGTTTGTTAAAAAAAATGCAAGTGAAATACCTCAATTAAATTAAAATAAACTATACTCTCGGGAGTCATTAAATGTTCGACTATTAGAAATAACAAACAATTTAGGTTAAATGGGGAATTGGCTGAACTACGAATATCGATTATATCATAAAATATATGTATCGACCTTAGAGCTTTGGAAGGGAAGAAATATCCTTCTGGTGTAGCATATGGACCAGAGATATCATCATAACAAAGTAACCAATAGCAGTGTAACTTACTTCTCTTATGTTTGGCTCTAAGGCAAAAGGCACAGCATTGATATTGTTGACGACTGCGGGATGAAAGTTGGATTTCTGTTCTACGAAGCGATTATATTTGCATCCAAAGAGCCACAACACAAATAATAATAAGTCTGGATATTTTTCGTTTAGGGCTATACACACCCAAAATCTTATACTACAGCCTACATTAGGGATTCTCAAACTTTTAGTTTACAATGAACACTTCGAGCTTTTTCAAAGAGAAAATAAGCCACAACCTTGCAATATAAAATTACAAAATTTCACTTCGTAAATTTTAAAAATGACTTCTTTGCATAGAAATAGATCCCGAGTCTTTATAACAATACACCATGTCTTATTACCCGTCCAGTTAAAACGCCTGTGAACTAATTACACTGACGTGTTAGGAATTAGGAAGACTTAATTTAGAGGAAATGCACTCGCATTTGCGTGAATGAAGAGTAGACAAATCCTTAGCGAACCCAATTGGGATCGAACTCCTATCTCCGCGTCCTTGGCGGTCTGGTATATTAAGAGAGTAGCGCCATAGACCATGCGACCACTGAAGTGGGTTATAACAATACTTGTATCTAGTTGTAGTTTTTAAAATTTACAAATTAGATAATTGATGAGGATATATCCCTAACCAAAGATCATTTACATCTTCGTTACAAGCTTCTTTAGTCATGTACAATCAATTTTCAATGGCGTAGATAGGGGGAAGGTTCAGGGGGTCTTGACCCCCTGGAATTTGATGAACCCCCATTTATATGGGGGTCTATATATGCGAGTACAAACTTTTTTTTGCCCTAAAATAGTTTTATATTATGTACAAGTGTGTTGGACGATTTTTCAAAAACTAGTTCCAAATTTTCAAACCATTATTTATGCATCAAAATTATTGATGATTTTTAAAAAGAAAGTGTAGCTTAACGATTAATTTTTCCTTAAAATATGACAATTTCTCATTTAGAGTGAATCTACTGCTATGCTAAGTGCTACATCTTGATTTTCCTAGAAAGAGCCTTTTCTGACGGCTATAAAAAATTTCAATTTTCATTTCATTCGTTAAATCAGATTATATATATTAAAGCAAAAAAAAAACTTTTATTTTCTAAAAGGCGATTCCTACGCAAATTGGACCACACAAACAAACCTAGATTACATTCCTATTTTTGACAAGTAATCAAAATGCTAACTAAATAATCAAATCGCGCTTCTCCAGTTAGTAAAATGACGAATGGTCAATAAGCAACATAGTGTTGAAATATCTTCAACGAAATGTCTTCAACACTTCGAGTTTCTTTGATACGCCTTGATTGATAGAGATTTATTTGTGGGAGGAAATATGTTTCTACGTCGACATTTCTGTAAACCTAGCGTTGATCTTGTCAGAATTTTTTGTTTGTTTGTTTTCTTGAAAAATCTATTGAAGCTGAATGTGTAAACCGCGCATTTTTTGCTCTACTTGTTCTACATGTTCATTTTGTAAAAAAAAAAAAATCTTGTATCTAACATTGATAACATCGTATTATACTTTAAGTGTTATTTAATATTTTTTGATAATTTTTATCAAAAAATACCACTGCAAACTATATGATGTGACGCATGAATACGTGAAAGTATATCTAGTACGGGTGAACTGGGGGTGGTTTTTCCTAAATGGTTTTCCACTCTCCCTCCACGAAATTGCGGGTTCACTTCCTTTAATTCAACCTTTCCAATTCCTAACTCATTAGCGTAATTAGTACTTAAAGCGTATAACCCGAACGGGTAGTAAGACGCGGTGCTAAATATTATTATTATTATTATTATATCTAGTAGCTTTTCTACCTGTCAGCTAAGAACCTTCCTTTGAAAATGGGACTGTACCTCATCAGGGATATACGCATTTAACTAAACTAATGATATAGGATATAATAAGATATAATTTAGAATTAATGTTCCCGAATTTGCGGTGAAAAAACTTTTGGACGTGTGGTATAGATTTGGACCTCGACCTCAGACCAAAGGTCTGGCGATAAGCCACAGAATGAGGGAGTCTTCTTTTTTAGCACTGTGTCTTACTACCCATACGCTTATGTGTTAATTTATTAATTAAATTAATGTGCCAGGTATGAAAAAAGATTGAATTCATAGGAAGTGTACCCACACTTTCGTGTAGGGGAGAGTGGAAAAACATTTAGGTGAAACCACCCTCAGTACACTCGACCGAGATTCGAACAGCGATCTTCTGGTTACTGACAGTCTATTGTGACAGTGGGACCTTAAACCGAGATAAGGATACACTTAACATTCACTTATTCACGTAAATTTCACGTAATTTAAAGATATTATTACGTCATCAGGATTGACGTAACTTAAGATAAACTTAACGTAACAACTCAAGCAAAACACTAACAATGGTTTTAGAGTGTTTTGTTTTTAAAAAGTGCCAACTAAAATTAATCTCAAATATTTAGGGATGATTAGTCTACAATTACATGCAATAGAAGCTTACTGGATTATTATTATTACTATTAGGTGTTCTGTCTTACGACAGGTACATTCCTCCTGTCAGTGAACTTAGATCGCCAATGCACCCTATACTCTGCCTCCTCCTTCAGCTCCCAGAATTGTCTGTTTTCCTTCAAGTCATCCAATATTTGAATCCTCCTTCCTCTTAAGCTCCTCTTTCCCTCCAACTTTCCTTCCATGACGTCATGCAGAAGACAGTTCCTCCTAAGGATGTGTCCGATCCAGTTTGTTTTGTACAGAAGAATCACATCTAAAATAGTTCTCTTCTCACCCACTCTTCTTAGCACTCCTTCATTTGTCACCCTGTCTGTCCAACTGATCTTCTCGAATCTTCTCCAGCATTACATTTCAAAGCTCTTCAAGTATAATTATATTTGCCATCCTCCTGAGAGTCTAAGTTTCTGATACATACAGTACCTACCAGACTCCAAATGTAACATTTCATCAGTTTCTTCCTTAGTTACAAACTCAACTTGCTTGATATATAAACTAAAGTGTAATAAGAGGCTATGACGCTTTAGCTCACGAGACGCTGACAAACCATTCCAAAGAAGTTATTTGCATTCCATAAACAAACAAATGAAGTACTAAATAGCCCAATTGACGTAGATAACAATATGATTGTCTGACTAGAACACATAAACAGATGTTTCTTGTACAGTTATTACAACCACGAACAAAGTATTTGCTAAAACGTAATTACATAAACTTATAAACATGAGACATATATGAATTTAACCAGAAACTACTTTATAAATATGATAAGTATAATTAAAATACATGAACTGAGTAAAGATATTTTGGTGACTATTAGTTAAAAAGCTAGTAAGAATTTATGGACGACTTCATTGAATTTTCCCTCTAAAACATCCACTATGAAATACAAATTACTTTTCTTCCTCAGATAAGTTATAGCAGTCATTTTAGAACCACAAGAAATGTAATGTGTAAAGCAGATGAAAGATAGTAGACATTAATTCTGACTAAAATATTTCGTGATGAAAAGTTATTTAATTTCCTTTTGAACTTCACACTTCCCTCAAAACTTTCATAAAAAATGATTGACATCTCTTATAGCTTTGAATGATTTCTTTAAAAATAAGTCAGTTGTAAAAATAAATTATTTTTGCTCTTCATAATTTTCAGAACTTATTTAAAATAAATGATATATTTACTAAGGCATTTATATTGAAATATTAGCTTAGAAAACATAACTATAACTTTTGTCAGACTATCTTAAAATATACACAAGACTTTTGGATACACATTAATGTTTCAATGTTCATGACCAAACAATAAAAGAAAATAGGGTTTTATGGCATCAACTATATTTAATAATTAAATTGTATTGTTTCTTTTTAAAACCATATGTCAAAATGTCCGAGGCATCAAATCAAAAACTAAATAAATATGTTACATTTTATTCTTAAATACCATAAATATTAATTACAAAGTAATGTGGCAATAGCTATCAAGGTTCGAATTTCGGCTGGTTGCATTGAGGTATTTTTTTTTTCCAAATGGGAGTTATTACTTTAAATTATCATCCTTTATTCTTGCTTATTCTGTTGTGTTTCATCTAAACAACCTCAAGTAAAATTAACCATAGTCTAAGCCATTAATAACCCTTGAATTGAACGTAGTTAATAAAATAAAAGGCTTAATAAAACAAAGGTTATCTACTTATAGAATTTACAACTCATTTCTTATTGGTTAGCCTAAGAAATTTTACTATAGTTTCCATGTCTCAGAGTTTGATTACGGTTCTGCAAATAATTTACCATCGTATTTTATTTTCTAGAACAATAAATTGTTTAAAGTTAATGTAATGAGCTTTTGCATGATTTAACAAGTTAAGGGTATTTGCGAAAAAATTCAAATTTAGTAACAGAATGTTATGCTTATCTTCAAAATATACCGTGATGTTATGTAGTTACATTCTAAAGTATTTTTATAAATTTATAAATATTTTATTTTTGGTATAGGCCAAAATAAAAAAGGATGTTGATAATTTCAAAATTTTATTGGTCTTACTTTTTATTCACAGAATAATAAATATATTTTTTAATAACTTAGAAGATTTACAATTATTTTAGTACGCCTTATTATGTTATGCACCTTAAGAGCGTACACAAATTAAAAGAAATAATGTAAGAAAGTGACAGATTTAAAGTATTTAATTGTATTGATCATTGTTACTAAGTATTAAAATCATCAATTTTTTTATATCTGTATTAGTTATAGCTTTAAAAAACAAAAGCTTAATTTTATTTCACAATCAATATATTTATTTTGTATATTATAAACCAAGACATACCAAAATGTATCTAGCTCAACCGTCAAAAAATAATTACAACGGTACTTTTTAAATGTATAAATATTTGAATACGCGCTTGGAACTTACATTCGGTACAATTTATTTCTCCGACATTTTCACTTACTAAATATTCCCGATATCTGTTTTTTACGGAGTCTTTTTCACAATCCAATTGAAGGCAATGCCGTCTCTGGTATTAGATTATGTATACCACAGGAAGGCGCTTCACTCGTCTTCATATGACGTCACATTTTTAAATTTGAATTTTATAGATATCGTATTCCTCTTATATGTTCCACATAACTTCATAACCTGCACGCAAACGCTTCAGTCGGCGGACGGATTAAACGTCAAGCTCGTCTAGTCTAATGTTATAGTGATGGGTTCAAATCCCGGGTATATTCTGTTTAATTTCTCTTAAATTGTTTCCCACCTTTTTTTCCACGCAAATTCCCTTATAATTCTACCTTCCTCATTCCTAACACCTCAGCGTGATTAATGCGTATGTCCCGGGTGAATAGTTGGACTCGGTGAAAAAGATTAAAAAAACATGTAAAGTCAACATTTTTTATAAAAATAGAAGATATATTTATACATTACTTTTACTCTAAAACAAAATTCAGGCATTAAATTTTATATAAAGTTAGGCTATACATACATACATACATACATACATGCATACATACATACATACATACATACATGTATACATGCATACATTACATACATACATACATACATACATACATACACCTGCATACACATACATACATACATACACATGCATATATACATTCATAAATACATAAATACATACATACATACATACACACATACATACATTCATACATACATACATACATACATTACATACATACATACATACATACACATACATACATACATACATACATTACATACATACATACATACATACATACATACATACATACATACACACATACATACATACATACATACATACATACATACATACATACATACATACATACATACATACATACATACATACATACACACATACATACATACATACATACATACATACATACATACATACATACATGCATACACACATACATACATACATACATACATACATGCATACATACATACATACATACATACATACATACACACATACACACATACATATTTTTATCTATATACGTGCACAGTACATATGAATATATACTCTTAAGTAGTTGTACACCATCTCTCTTTGACTTGTCATAATTAGTACATATTTTATCAGAGTAATGGTTGCTATAAAGTATTGAGGCAGCCGCCTAAAAGAGCGCTGAGAAAAATTGCAATCGTTCAGAAATCCTACATAATTTTAGAAGTTGTTTGTTATTTCAGAATGCGATTTACACCAAATTAGAGGTGAAATATATAAGCCTAAAATAAATAAATAAATAATGAAAATATTAAAATATTTATTAAATTACAGTGACGTTTAACGTAAAATATCAAATTGTTTAGATAAAATAAAATGGTTAAAAACATAGATCTTGTCTTCCCCAAACAAACTGATTAATGTTTTAACAGTGTCGCCTGCCGAAGCACCGTCTCCTAGTAATAATATTCAACAGTCTCTCATCTTTGAATCCATGTTGTATTCTTTTGTAGACATACGAAAAGTAAAAGTGACTAGTGTTGCGATCTAGCCATTAAGTATTGTAACTACTAGGATTATATTTCAAGAAAGCAACCTTTATACAATGAAAATGTATGGCCGAAAGAGTCACAGCATTTCCTTAATAATGGTTTTGGGCATCGTGGAATTTGATGAGGTCTTATTCTATTAATTAAAAAAAAAGTGTCGGTCTAAATGCCACAATGCTCGTAACATAATATATCAAGGAACTTTTATTTACATCCATTAATGTTTCTAGCCAATGACCTGGGTCAGTTTTTTATTCAGGTCATATATTTTCCACTACCGTCTTGCTAGGCCTGTCGTAGCTTCATGTGTCTTATAATCTAACTTAAGACTAGGACAGACACAACATCCAGTCCCCGGCAGTTAATTTATCAATGCGAATGGTTAAGCCCACATTTCACCAAAGATCAATTTTTTGGCCATGCTAGGAATCGGACTCGGGACCCCTATTTCAGTAGACAGACACGCTACCGACCGACTTAAGGTAGTGGATATATTAAAGAACTGTTTAGCTTAATATGACTTTTCCACTAACTATATTTCAATTATTTTGGAATTAAAAAGATGTGTTTTTTTTAAATCACAAATACTGCAAACAGGATGGACCTTAAGTCACGCTTACTGTCACTCCACCTTAAATTAAGTCATGAGTAACGTTATTTAGGAACTTTTTTTCTACCATGAATGATACAAACTCTTTGGACTCCGGTGGTCTTGGGGTAAAGTGCTCGCCTCAGGACCAGGTGTTCGTGGGTTCAAACCCAGCCGGGGTCGACGGATTCTTCTTGAATGATAAAAATCCGTAGTACAACTTACTTCGGAGGGGAAGTAAAGCTGTCGGTCCTATGTCGATTGTGGTATGTAAAATAACACTGGAAGGAATGTGAAGATACCATTCCCGGCAAAATTGGTAGGGCCTTTCGCTCTCACTCATCTAAATTCTCGTGTGCTGATATAATCAGTCAGTTCAGCGAGTCCTCTTTAAATACCTCAAATAATTACATAGTAAAAACCAATTGGAGCAACTAACCATGATTTTCTAAGTCCGTATTCTACCTCGAACCACTTGTCTACGTGAACTAACTCATACACAACAAGTTCTAAGATTTACACCCCTGTCCTTGATTACTCAGCCCTATAGTTGAGGAGGGAGAGGACAAGGCGCATTGGAGGTCTAAGTTTCATTGGGGAAAAAAGGAATGGACCTGTCGTAAGACAGAACACCCAATAATAATAGTCGCCACCAAGTGTGATCTTTGGTTCTTCTAGACTTTCTGTGAAGCAACGTGTCTGAAACGGGCTCAAACCGGCCAAGACAAATTAGGCGCTACTTGAATTAAAAAGTAGCGATTCTGGTCTAGAAAACTGAGACTAACGGCTGTAGGATTTGCTGTACTGACTATCTGACACCCCTCTGTCAGCAGCAGTAGGCAATATATTCTACAACATAGGGCGCCTGCTTAGTTTGTTTGGCTCGATAGCAGGTTGACACTATGGAGTTTTTAAATATTATTAGTGGGTTATAATTAGTGTTATTAATTATACTTAGACAAATCGCAGTAGTGTGTTACACTAATATATGTGACAAGATTTTTCACATGCTTTGCGTGCGGCCTATTCGTAAACTTACAATAATGGGTTGAGAAGAAGCCTGTCTAAATTTGTAAAAAGAATAACCTATTTCTAGATGATTGAGGAAGAATAATTCAAGGGGGGGGGGGACTCTTAGTAATTAAAATCCAGATCTCCTCGTCACCAGCAAACAAGAAAAGACGAAACGGACGCCTGTACCCTCGTGATCGCCGTAGCGGAGAGTTTGACGATGATAGTCGAATGTTGACGCTTGTTTGTGTCACATTGCTGGAACAATTATATTTATTTAATTAACAACGGCAGGTTGGTAAATTGTTCAGTAATTATTAGAGAGCTGTATTAATATATCCTATCCCTTTGAGCTCAGACTTTAAAATTGTTGATAGATAGAACTTCCTAGTGATAATTTGACTTGCTTCCTCGTCTTGAAAACACTTGACTTCGGTAAAGGATAAGTTCGCCTGCTTCGTTACTACAGCCAAGAGCATAGCTCTTTGAGGAACAAGTTTCAACTGATGTTAACTTACACTCTCTTGCACACAAAAGTAGGTTTTATATTAGCCCTGAATGCTAGTTTTCACTTCATATTATCTAGGTTTCAGAAGATACGTCTCAAACTAATTGAAGCTCGATGTAGTCATGAAATAAAGCGCGCAGAACATTAAAAGCGCACAATAAGGAGAAACCTTATAATCAAAAGCGCACATGAAAAGAATTTAACTACTGCATAACGTGGGAACATGGTGGGCATGTATTGTAAACTACCCCCAGTGCTCTTTACAATAATTACAATAAAATAATAAAACTACACCCACTTAATGGTCTAACGTGCAATTCTTTCAATAGACTAGATTGCCGATCATGGGTAGATCGAGGTTTGAATCTCGATCGAGTATACTGAGGATGGTTTTTTCCAAAATGGTTTTCCACTCTCCCTTCACGAAAATGTGGGTACACTTCCTATAAATGTAACCTTACTAATCTCTAAAATCATTTACGTAAGACGTGGTGCTAAAAAAAACTATATTCGTGAGACAAAGTTCTTAGCGAGGAAACGTAACTTGCTAACTGATTTTTTTTTATATTTCCTCTAGGAATTAAAAAAACAAATCTAGGGAAAATTATACGTTTAGTTTCACCGACTTCTCCATTGAACTTTTGTGTTTGACCATTAAATTTTAAACTGATAACAGGTTTAACACACCTTCACTGATCTTGAGGTAACGCGCTAGCCTGATGACCTGATGTTCGTGGTTTCAAACCTAGCCGAGGTCAACATATTTTTCCTGAGCGATAAAAATCCGTGACACATCTTCCTGTAGAAGGGGTAGTAAGACCACCAGCTACTATTTAAATTGTACATAAGCGTATAACCCTAAAGGGATTTAATTTATTTGAGCTATTTAATGTACACTTTCTGAACTAACTGATACGAGTATTATAAGGACACAACTTCTAAACTTACTTACAATTAGAACAGAAACAACACCCATTATTATTATTATTATTAGCACCGCGTCTTACTACCCGTTCGGGTTATACGCACTTACGCTAATGTGTATTGGTAGGATGATTGTGAGATGAAATCGAGGACCTACAGTTTAACGTGGAATCCGAACCATGGTGGAGGCCTGGCATTCCCCACATTCACAAGGTGAAAAGTGAAACCCATATACAATCAATGATAAACTTTTCGTCCATACCGGAAATCCAACACAGTACTCTAGATCAGACACGATACTGACTGAGCTAGAGGTTCGGACTCACTGAAAACCAACAAATATCTTGTTAAATTAATGCTATAGTATGATTGTGGTAGAAAGAATATTTTAGAAAATAAAACAATTTTCTTTCTTTTGGTTGTCAAAGTTGATAGCACTTCATTATATTATTAAAATTATTGTATAGGTACAGTAGCCCCATGGCTTCTTTGGTGCTGACTGACAGCTGACGGGTTTGAAAAGTTACCAGACCAAATTATGTATCCCTACGCCGAGCCATATGATCTGCAAAAACATATGTTTAGCAGCTGTCACTTCTGACAGTCAAAATTTAGGTATGTACCTAAATGTTGACTGTCAGAAGTCAGCTGTGAGCTGTCAGTCAGCACCAAAGAAGCCACGGGGCTACTGTAAATATTGATACTATTAATCAAAAGTGAACTCTGTTTATCGCATGACTTGGCGTAGGAATACGTGAAAGCAGATCTATTAACTTTCCTAGTTTTAAGATAAGGTTCTTTTTATGAAGATAGGATCGTAGCCACTTACCTTGTTATTTGTTTGAAATGTGATTTCCATTTCTGCTCTGATAAAAGATAAGCACAGGATAGCGAAAGAGAGAGCGAGAAATTGGAAACACAACTCACAAAAGATTATCGCTAACCTAGAAATAGAACTTAATTGGATCTTAACATGAAACAAAAAAAATAACAAAAAAAGACCCGCATCGATGGACATGTGAATTAAATGTCGAACGCGTCACATGAGGTTTCATGGTGACTGACTGGTTTGGGTTTGATTCCCAGTGGAATGTACTGAGGGTGGGGGTTTTTTTTTATTTTTTTTTACCACCAATCCCTCCACGCATATATGGTTACACTCCCTTCTTTGAAACTCATCTTGTAGTGTAATTACATGTGGAATGAGGATATCCCTGACAGGTGGACAAACGTGGAACAAATTAATACTTATTATTATACTATTATAAAGCCACATGGCTAACTCACTCACTGATATTAATGTTTACCCACTTCCAGATGAGATAGAGACTTGAAATTTGGCAAACTTATAGGGTCTTGCATGTAACAGACGGGAAAATTTTCAAAAGGTTAAATAAAAAATTAACCCCCAGAAAAAAATTCAAAATGGCGGAGCAACTTTAAAGTAGGTTCGGACCTTTATTTGGAGGTCTCTTGTGGCTAAACGGTAAGACCTATCAAAAAACTGATTGTACCAGAAGCTACGGATTTGGCATACCCACAGGGGGTTTGGGGGCTGAGCCCCCAACAATTGTTATTAGCACCGCGTCTTACTACCCATTCGGGTTGTACGCACTTTCGCTAATGTGTAAATGGTAGATGATTGTGAGTTGAAATGGAGGACCTACAGTTTAACGTGGAATCCGAACCACGGTGGAGGCCTGGCATTCCACACATTCACAAGTTGTGATTAATACACGTCTTGTCAGAGTTGAAGGAAGGGTTTGGTAATCAGATAAATTTGTGCCTGGACCGAGGAATGAACCCCAAAAACCCAGCACAGGCCCCCAACGAGAAAGGCGATTATGTATATATAGACATATGAATACAAACATTTAATTAGGTACACCCGGATATCTCTAAAACAAAGCATTTAAGAAAAAAAAATGTTTCCGGAAAAAGGTGTTTGTTTTCGAGAGGGAAAGAGAACAGAACCTTGTAATATAGTTCTGCCCTCGACTATAATTCTCGGACGATAATTGGATATGGTATTATCTGCCATCTTAGTGATCCAAGTGGAGACCGCTTCTGTAATTACAGTGTGACGGAACATTACAGTCGCAAACATTTCACGCTAATAATAGACTTAAATACACACACCCACTGTACAGTCCTTACTTGATAAACTTGTTTGCGACGAGTAAATACAGATCTATCTAACGTCTTTATAAATTAATACAAAATTTTACTTATAATGTAACAGATACCGATAGTTAATAGTATCACAATAGTAAATAGTGTGGATATATAGCTGAATATAATATATTTAATTTGATAAGTTTATTTCTAGTAATTATTTAAACTATGAATAAACTGATGAATCGATTTTGATCAAACAACACTCATTTTAAAGGTTAGGAATCCAGGATATTGAAATGAATAGTAGATTCCGATTAAAACTCAATTTTCCTAGCACATTTCTAGCTTTTCTGCGCAGTGGATATTTTTTTTCTATTGTGTGCGCAGTGGATCATTTTTGATCTGTTATGTGAGCAGTGGCTCATATTTTCTCTGTTGTGTGAAAAGTGGCTCATATTTTCTATGTTGTGTGAGCAGTGGCTCATATTTTCTCTGTTGTGTGAGCAGTGGCTCATTCTCATATTTTATCTGTTGTGTGAGCAGTGGCTCATATTTTATCTGTTATGTGAGCAGTGGCTCATATTTTATCTGTTATGTGAGCAGTGGCTCATCTTTTCTCCGCTGTGTGCGCAGTGGTCATATTTTCTCTGCTGTGTGCGCAGTGGTCATATTTTCTCCGCTGTGTGCGCAGTGGTCATATTTTCTCCGCTGTGTGCGCAGTGGTCATCTTTTCTCCACTGTGTGCGCAGTGATCATATTTTTTTTTATGTGAGTATATCGTTGCATCACCAACAAAACTCTGATTTGTGTATGATCATATTAGTAAGTAATTATTTTAGTACCGCGTCTTACTACCCGTTCGGGCTGTATGCATATATACTGATTAAGCAAGTAATAAGAAAGGTTTGTATCCATATTCTCATGGAGAGAGAATGTAAAACCATTTAGGCAAAAACACCCTCAGTACACCCAACCAGGATTCGAACCCTGATCCCCCCTGTCATCAGCAACCTAGTCTATTGCAAGAATGGCACCTTAGACCATGTAGCCACTGAAGCAGGTAAATACATTTTTTTATTTGGTTAAAAATATTAACTCAATTCTTACTTGAGTGGTTTGGTGCAACGAATAAATAGAGAACTGGGAAAGGGGGTCGTTTTAAATTATTATTATTATTATTATTATTATTATCATCATCACCACGTCTTACTACCCGTTCGGGCTATACATACATACGCTAATGTGCAATGGTAGGATGATTGTGAGATTAAATGGAGGACCTACAGTTTAACGTGGGATCCGAACCACGGCGGAGGCCTGGCATTCTCCACGTTCACAAGTTGTTATTAATACACGTCTTGTCAGAGGTGAAGGAAGATTGTCTTGTTTACGAGACCTCTGGACTAGGGATGAGAATTGACTGTCGATGTTTTGCTTTTAAATGTCCGATGTTTAGAGACTGTCTATGTAGTATCGATGTTTTCTCTTGTACATTCAAACTGTTGACTAATATAGTTTTTACAGAAATAAATTAAAATCAAAACTAACTTTAAAAAAAAATGTAGATCTAGTGTTATTATTTAAAACATAAAACGTATTTAATATTGCAAGAGAGAGCTATACAAAAACAAAAAAGACACAACACTACATTCTTCAGATTCATTAACACAACAATACAAAAGCACAACCAAAACATTACAATTATCAAAATAATAAACAAAACACGTCGATCACGAGACATAGAGATCATAATAAAAAAAACAATACAAAGACATAGCATGGAACACTTAAAGATGAAGTAGATATTTAACAGTTAGATTTTTATTTATTAATAAGGTGTATTTGCAATATAATAATAAGTTTCAACAATTTAAAATCAATATTTCAATATGTGGTGGTTTTAATTTTAAATGTTGTAATTTACGTATTTTAATAATTGTAGTACAATTTAACTGAACCGTAATTTTATATTTGTTATCTATAATAATAAAAGGAAATGTTTGTTTGTATGCGATGCCCCCCACGCAGAGATCTGACATTTTTAACATAGGTGGACGGAAGGGGGTCCGAATACACCTCGAAGCCGGGTTTTTAAAATTTTAATTAGCTTTTCAATAAGGCTATTTTTAACAAACTTTTAAAGGGGAAACAGGCAACGCCGTGCGGGATAGCTAGTCTGAAATTAATTTATATTTCTATATTAATCTAGTAATATTGTCATTAGTGACATTAACTAATAAATCATCGAAAACAAGCTTAGTCTATTATTAGTTAAACAGCCTCTATGTGTGTGTTTAAAAAAAATTAAATCATCGATAGTTTTGGGTAAGAGACGCCGATGTTTTTCAACTATTGATGGGCCTTCGCTGATGTTGACATAAATATTTTTCTATTGAAATTCATCCCTTCTCTGAATTAACTATCGACCACGCCACACCATCAAAATAAAAGTCGAAAAAAATCACCCTTAGGTTTAAACATTTTACAGAAAGTAAATAAATACATGACAAAATAATACTAGTCACTAATTAAACTCTCGGGAAATAAATTATTTTAACAACAGTAAAATAAATACCAGACAAACAAATTTAATCAAATAGGTATTCGAAATAAACTAAAGCTACCTTACCTATGATGCACATAGGCCTAAATAAATATAAAACTGAAATAAAATATTATTAAAGGCGATGTTGCGGCAGACTTCAAACGTTAGCAGTTTTCATGAACAAGTATAAGAATCTAATATATACTACGGTAGTCAAAATGTTGAGTAAAAATACATGATAGCTAATTATTTTGAAAAAAAAGGCCTTCTAATTCTTTGCAAAAAAAAACTACCCCTCTTATCACAATACGGCCCTGCTAACAGAAAGGGTACGTTAAGGGTGCATTGAGAGGCGTTGGAGACGTTTAGGAATCTCGGATTATTTATGAAGTGGTTTGATATTTTTTTAATATTGTTTTCATTAAAATTCAAGCAAATATTCTGACCAGTTAATAAATTTAAATTTTTAAGTTAAAATTGATTACGAAAAATGTGTGATAACTTAAATACAAACCTCTGAAACAATCTCACATTATAATAACTTTCATCTTTTTGATACATTTAAAATTCAATAAATATTAAATTTCTAATTTTTCAGGTCTTCTTATCTAATCTTAAATGTCGTTCCTTACTTAAAAGCTTTTTTTTAAATGCACTCTAAAATCCCACATTACCTTAAAATGTTGTTACTCTATCATACCTTAACTTTATTTGATATCTAGGTCTCAGAAGTATAAATTTTCTTAAACTTATAGTTTTTAAAAAAATTTGAAATTTAATGTTTAAACTTTTTAACTGTTCAGAAATCTACTAATAATTTTTGCTTAGGTTTTGTTGAAAACAATATTTAAAAATATCAAACAATGTCTTAAATATTATGGGATTACTAAACGTCTGCATCACATCTCATTGGTCTACCATTTTGCACCCTTAAAAATCCCATAAAATTAAAAAAATATACTGACTTTCACCACCCCATGGCACACGTTCTGCCATCTGTTGAGGAGGCTACCAACTAGGTCGTCGTGGACGAGTTTTTTTCGGCTCTCTTATAGAAGCCACTTGTGTGAATTATTTGAAAATTTTTGCTAGTAGGAAGTTGAATTCAAGAGTGTTCAACACCAACAAAAGAAACCCTGAGCCAAATAATATGATTTTTGATATAAAAGTCATATTATTTACTAATTTGGTGACCACTTCAGTAGAGAAAGTCCCAATTGTGGTCAAGCCATAGAGCTTCAAATACTACTTCTCTATTCTGTTTAATCTTATACTCCATTTCGTTCTTTAGCTACAACCACCCTTTGTCATGTCAATAAGAAAGAGGGGAAATAAAACTACGAAACTTTTTATATCAAGTTATTACTAGCACCGCGTCTCACTACCCGTTCGGGTTGTACGCACTTACGATCATGTGTAATGGTAGGGTGATTGTGAGATGAAATGGAGGACCTACAGTTTAACGTGGAATCCGAACCACGGTGGAGGCCTGGCATTCCCCACATTCACAAGTTGTGATTAATACACGTCTTGTCAGAGGTGAAGGAAGGGTTTGGTAATCAGATAAATTTGTGCCGGGACCGAGGATTAAACCCCGGACTCCCAGCACAGAAGTCTGACACCTTACCCCTAGACCACCAAGTCACCTTATATCAAGTTAAAAATTAAAGCTCTTTGCTAGTTCTCAAATATCTTAAAATTTTATTTTGTGAGCTGGTTAAAAAAATCACGGTATTTTTTAGAGGAAGGCTAAGTATAAAGCCCATCTTCATCAAGTCTAGTCTCATAGCTCCACAAATAAGAGGAAAAAGTTGCTGAAAATGAATTAGTATCACATTTTCACACATTTTTTTACTAGTAAAACTCAGACTATAGGGTTGTTAAAGAAAAACAGCCCTGTCGGAATCCTAAGGGACACGTTGGAAATTAAAAACACTAGGAGGGTCGAATTTAATCAAATTCAAACTGTCAATTTGTTGAAAAATAAACACTCCAAATTAGTATAACTTTTTAATATAAAAAAGTAGCTTGTTCATAAGTCTATGAATATTTTTACATGAGAGTTTGATCATGCGCCGTTTATTTATACATGACGTCATAACCACTTGTTAAAAAAAGTTTTAAAAAAATCTTTGTGTTTTAGTTCGAACTTTGTCGGAGAGATGTCCTAACACTCCAACTAAATCAACCCCCTATGGTCGGTGTTTTGAACTAATATCGCAAACACAATTAATATTATGTCGATAGAATATGTTTACAAAAACATTTATAAAATAAATACTTTAAGTAAGCATCTTTTTTTAATTTCGCCTATTATTACAAAATATGATATATTGAAATATACAATGGTACATGACTATATACATCCATTACTGTTTCCGGCCTGTGGCTTTGGA